>CAJQZJ010033039.1:202939-233618 GCA_907164525.1 Lophiomys imhausi | reverse complement strand
TGTGTGTGTGTGTGTGTGTGTGTGTGTGTGTGTGTGTGTGTGTGTGTAGATGTGTGCATGTATGTGTACTACACAGGCATCCTTATGTGGCATGGCACGTGTGAAGGTCAGAGGACAGCTTGTAACAATAGTCAGTTCTCTCTGTCCATCAGATAGGTTCTAGGGATTGAACTCAGGTCATTAGTCTTCATTGTAAGCACTTTTACTTCCCGAGCTGTCTTGTAGGCCCTTTATCTTACTTTTTGACACAGGAACTCTTGCTTAACCTCAAGCTCACCAGTTGGGCTAAGCTAACCAGACAATGAGCCCTAGAGGTTCTCTGTCTTTATCTCCCAAGGGCTGGGGTTGTGGCTGCATGCTGCCATACCTTGCTCTTACATGAATCCTGGATGCTGGGGAATCTAAACTCAAAACCTCATGGTTGTGCAGCAAGCATTTTACTGACTGAGCCATTGCCCCAGTCCTTGTTCTGACATTTTAGTATCTTGGTGGTGGAACCTTAGCTATAAATGCTCATGAGAACATGTGTATAAGAAAGCTGATGTAGGGCTGGAGAGATGGCTCAGAGGTCCTGAGTTCAATTCCCAGCACCCACATGGTGGCTCACAACCATCCACAACGTGATCTGATGCCCTCTTCTGGTTGCAGATGTTCATGCAGATAGAGCACCCATACATAAAATAAATAAATGTTAAAAAAAAGAAAGTTGATGTACATGTGTGTTTGTATTGATTAGTGTGAGTTTACATGTCATAGCTGTCACCTTCCCTTAAACAACTCTCATGGTATATTAGTTCACAGTGGCTTTTCAAAATCAATTTAAGAAATATCCAAGGCATTTGCACTAGCAGCCACTTCATAGTACAGTCCTCCATTTTCAAATGAGATATCTGGCCTCTATGCCAGCTGTGAGAAACTGCTTCACATTACAGGGGAAAGTTAGAAATAAATCTTGAAAGGCAGGGCTGAATGGGTTACACTTTGCACAGTACAAAATACTCCTGTAATGATTCGGCAGGCTAGGTTTCAGCTAACTGAGAGATAAGAATGAGGAATGGCTCAGGCACATATCATGGAGGCACACAGCACCCAACCTACAGTGTCCAGAAACAAAGCACACCTGGAGCTTATTCTTCCTTTGTTCTTGAGAGAATGCCCCTCTTCACAGTGGGCTGGACACCTCTTTGGAAGCCACAATAGAGTGACTGTTTAGGCCTGAGCTGAAGGCACTACCTTAGCTTGTTCTTTCTATCATATTAATTAACTAACTAACTAACTAACTAACTAATTAATTAATTAATTAATATCTTTTGTGAGACAGGATCTCATGTAGCCCAGGCTGGTATCAAACTCACTATATAGTAGACAGTGACTTTAAACTTGAAAGTCTTCTTCCTCCACCTCCCAAGTGCTGGGATTATAGTCATGTGTCACTATAACTAGTTTGATATGGTATTGAGGATCAAATCTAGGGATTTGTACATGCTAGGCAACCATTCTACCAACTCAGCCACAGCTCCAACCTGGGAGTCTTAAAGGAGAGGCTAGGACTGGCCCACCCCATCTTGCCCCAGGACAGTGCCTTGACTTCCACTTCATGAGATGAAGAAACATCATTTTGGGGCCTTTACCAAGAAAGCCTGGGTGATGCAAACCGCACCATCCCTGTGAGATGTGAAATGACCTCTGAAGTTAGTGCTGGGTGCTGGCCTCTCACCAGCACCCAGGGATAATAAAAGAGCAGAGAGGAGGGTGAGGAAAATTCTGCTAGGCTGGGGCAGCTCAGAGGCAGCCCTTGTCTAGCAAGTGTGAGGCCCTGGGCTTCATCCCCAGTGCTGAAACAAAACAATCTGAGTAGGAAGCTCTGCAATCTTGTTCCCTGTGTTACTAAAAATTCACAGCCTCAGTTTCCCCCTGTGTAATGGGAGATAAAGCCCTGGCAATCTAAGAGCTGTTTGGATAACTAAGATGGCAGAGGGCAGTCAAAAGGGTTGTACACTTGGGTGTTTCAGCATGAAGAGTGAGGACAGTTGACTCCCACCAACCAACCATTTCTAGCCTCTTGTCTGAGGCAGGGGGTGGGGAGGTGGGCTTCTTTTCCATGCAGGCCTGGAAATTTTCTCCATTACAAACACCCAGGAAGCAGGGAAGTCCCATTCTTTGAAGGACATTGACTCCTTACCCACTCACATCTTCGTCCACAGGAACCCTGGGACTTTTCCAGGTCACAATGTGAACAGCTGGTGCTGGCCCTGTGGCCGGGGGGCATCTGCTCTTGGCCACTTACCAGCTATCCTCTGCATCTTCATGCGCCTGGCCTGGATGCGGCCCTTGGCCAGGCGCTGCTTGGCGATGATGCAGCGGATGTGATCAGAGAACACGAAGGTGGCCTGAAGGATGGGGAAGGGCTTAGAGTGTGGGCTGGAGGCCGGCTTGTGGATGGTGATATTCAGAGCCCGGCTGTCATCCTCCACTCCTGTCACCTGCATGTCCTGCACGGCAAGAAAACAAAGGTAAAATGTTCATCCGGCCAGTGGGGTGGCAGTGATAGGGTGTCAGTGGCCCATGCAGAGAGACACCAGAGCTTCCAGTCTGTTCCTGTTCTGGAGGAGGCCGAATCTCAGAGATTTAAAGGTGGGTACAGACCAGTCCAGACCTGACAGGTGAGGAGTCAAAGCTGGCTGGTACTTCTTTCTAAGGGTCACCATTGTCACAATAGGCAAATTCCAATAATTCTTCCTTCTGGGAAGCCAGAGGCCATAATTCTACATCCCTGTCACCACCTGGTGTCATGTTAGACACCATCTCCTTGCTTCTCTTAAAAATGGGGCATTATTGGTGTCCTTTGGTACATCTGAGGACAGTGTCTGAGAGAGGGCTACCAGGACCATTTGGCAGAGACTTCGGGAATGCAGCATGTGAACGGGAGAAAAGATACTGACAAGCAGTGAGTGTATAAGGATTGGTTCCACATAAAGCCTCAGGATAGTTTCTGTACCGAGTCTGCTGCCCACAAAGGTTCAAAGGCACATGAGATAAAAGCATACCAGACAGAAGATGGACTCAAAGGTCAGCCATGCTAAAGGAGGTGGGACCACTGAAAAAGGCTCCGAAGGAATGGAGCTACTTACTGTTTTTGGGCGCCACATTTGGCTCTCTCGGAAAGAATGCCTGGATCAAAGGGCGGCAGCAGATGGGGGTGGGGCTATTAGGAATTTAAAGCAGGGAGCTAGGTGCATACTAACAGTCTGACAAATAGTAGCTATTGGAAGAGAACCAAAAAAAGGCGGTGGTGGTGGGGTGATGTGGCTTTCAGTGTCTGACAGAGGACACACATTAATCCTCTGAGGGAGAAAAACACCTTCCTGACCTTAAGTTCTAAAGAAATTGGTATAAGCCTTGATAACAAGATGCACAGGTTATCTACTGTAGTCCCTTTGGGGGGAAAAAAGATCCTCCGATGCCTCACTGAGACACAGGAGGGTCCAGAAAGAGAGGAGTCTGGGAAATGGAGACAGGAGAAGTGGCTTCATGTACAGGTGCTTCCCTTGGAGAGCGGCAGCAATTTGGTTGGTCCATGCTATGGTGAGGAGAAGTCAAATCAGCTTGAGCAAGGTCCTTCTGGGAACCAGAGTAGCACAGAAAGGAAATGGACTTCCTTGAAGTGGGGACCCCCAGGCTGGGATAGGCTCGCTGGGAATTTAGGGATAGGGCACAGTAGAGATATGAAGTGGAAGGCTGCTCTCCATTCTGTGAGCTCTTTGTTTCATTCCCTCAGCTAGACATTAGTCATGCATCCCACTTAAAAACACTGTAAAACATAGAGCCTCAATTGATATGTGGTGCCGAAGAGCCTGCTGTGCTTCAGGGGGTCAAGGATGGAATTCTCATGAACTCCTGTGGCAACAATGGTGCTAGAGGAAGTTGGCAGACGCTATGAACTCTTAAAATAGCTGAATTCCTACTTCTTGGTTATCTGCCTAGGGAAATCCTGCCCAGGGACATGAGGAAGTGGAGCACCAGGCTTGCAGCAGAAGGCTTGGAGACTTGCGATTGTCAACAGGGCTTTGGCCGAGCATACCCTACTACAGCCACACAGCAGTTAAAAGAACCCCAGCAGGTATGCATGTGGTAAAATGACTAGACACACTCCAAGACAGGCTAGGAGAAAAGCCAAGTCTACAATGTGGCAATAAGATAGCATAAAAATCTACATACACACATACCCTGAATACATGTACAGTTACCCCTTGGGCGCTCCCCGACCTGCGTGAGCAAAGTCTGCAGGTGCTCAAGTCCCTTACTTTAGATTGTACATGTAACCTACTATATTTTCTGTAGACTCTAGGTCCTCCTTAGATGACGCATGGGACTTCCTACCATATATGTGCTATGTAAACAGTGGTCTGGGGAATAAAAGATAAAAGCCTGTACATGTTTACGGTAGACATTTTTTTCTACAGTTTTGTTTTGCTTGTTTTTTAGACAGTCTCACCATGTAACCTTGGCTGATCTAGGACTTGCTATGTAGACTAGGTTGGCCATAGACTCACAGAGATCTGCTTATTTCTACCTCCCAAGTACTAGGATTAAAGATGTACACCACCATACCTGGTCTGTTTTGTTTTGTTTTGTTTTGTTTTTTTGAGACAGGGTCTCATGTAGCTTAGGCTAGCCTCAGACTCCTTAGGTAGCCAAAGCTGACCTTTAACTTCTGATCATTTTGCCTCTACCTCCTAACTTTCAGGGTTATAGGCATATATGGCCGTATCAAGTTGTAAGTGGTGCTGGGAATGGAATCTAGGGTCTCACGCATGCTAGGTAAACACTCCATATCAACTAAGGTACAACCCCAGCACTCTGTCCTCACTTCCACTCCCTTTTTATTTTGAGACAAGGTCTTGCTACATGGACCTACCTGACTAGTCTGGAACTTATTATAAAGACCAGTCTGTCTTTGTGTTCGTGGATATCATCCTGATTCTACTGCCTGAGTGCTGAGATTGTAGGCATGTACAACCATGTGGTCCTTCCCTTCCAAGTTTGACTGACATTTGGTTGGATACACAATTTTTAAAAAAAGTACACACACTTGGCAGTGAAGCAGATCTGGAAGGACCAGCTTGGCAATGGGTCATCTCCTGTAGGGGAGGAGAGGTGTTAAGATCAAGGTTTTGGTAAAGGGGACTTGGCTCTTCTTTGTACAGTGTTCTGGCTTTTGTGCACATAATTCTTGTGTCATTAGAAGTGAGTATAAAGCTGACATGTTGTCATGCATGTGTGCAGAGTAAGAAGACAGACTGGGGTTCTTAAGACTCTCACCTGAAGCAGGCCTGCAAACTTGACCACTCCCCAGCCGAGTCTGGACACATCAGGCTCTACCAGGCTCATCTGGTAAATATCCACAGCCAGGAAGCGCTGAACCATGCCACCATCCTTGGTGATGACTGTGCACGCGATCAAGTCGCTGTTATCTGGAGGAGGGAGCAGAGAGCAGAATGAGGCCTCCCTCAGCTCTCCAGCTCTCTTGAGGGGCCCAGCACCATAGAGAACTAGGCTTGAGTGCCTCTTTAGCCAGTTCTGCTGGGAGAGTTTCTTCACCTCAGATTCCATATGTTCTCAAAGCAGTGCTTTTGGGGACTCATACAAAGCACACAAACTATTAGGTATTGAACACAAGCTATAGTTTGAAAATAGCTAACAAATGAGCTGGGGTGTACTCAGGGGTAGAAGCACCTGGAATGCATGAGGCCCTGGCTTCTATCCCCAGCACCAGAACCACCACCACCTAGCAGCCAACTCCAGGAACATTCCAGTGCTTCTTTTGGGCCAAAGGCAGTGTATATATATGATGATGGTTTTTGATTATGTGAAGACAGGAAAACAAAATCCTCTGCTCCCCAAAACAGCACCACAAGTCCTCAATTCAGTGTCTGGCAACTTAGAGTCCAGCTCTGAACTAGGCGGAGTGTGACCCTTGCCAGGCACTTGGCCCCTCTGAACCATGGCTTTCCATCTGCAAAATGGAAGAAGGTCCCTGATCTCAGGGTATCTGGTACAAAAAACAACAGCTGCTAGGAAGGTATTCAGCAGGAAATAGAACACACGGGGTGGGGGAGGGGGGGCTCCCTTCTCCTACTTTAAATTTATACCCAAACCTGTTTTATTTAGCAGCTGCTCCAATGACTCTGAAGTCACCTGAGCAATATGAGCCATCAATCATATCACAGTCCAGCCTGAGGTCTGTCCAATGAAACCTTCTTTCATTTATATTTTCAATGAGATAGCCAAACCAGGAAAAACCCCACATGTGCCCAAATGGGGGAACAACTTGACCCTTGACTTTTTCCCATCAGATGGAAAATTATAAACCCACGTAACAATGGTATACTTAACTAGACTCTGAACAATGGCTGTCTGTGAGGAACTGGAGTGGGTGGGGGTGTATAAGGGAGCACTAGAATTAATTCAAGAACTTTCATTTTAAAAGAATTGTTTTTTTATTACATTTATTTAGTTATGTGTGTTGGTGTCCACATTCCACCACAGGTGTGAAGGTCAGGGGACAACCTGAGGAGTTGGCATCTTCTTTCTACTATTAAAGGCTTTGAGAACTGATCACAGGTCTTTAGATTTGGCAACAAGTGCTTTTACCCACCCAGTCATCTTTCCAGATCCTTATATATTTTTTGAGACAGGGTTTTTCTGTGTAGCCATGGCTAACCTGGAACTTGCTTTGTAGACCAGGCTGCCCTCAAACCCACAGAGATCCACCAGCCTCTGCCTCCCAAGTGCTGAGATTAAGGGCATGGGCTACCATGCCTGGTCATGTTTTTATTACATGTACCATTGTATTGCTTGAAATTACTTTTAAATGAGAAAGAATTTAAGATGTGCTTTTGAGGAACAACAACAACAAAAACTAAGGTAAAAATTATATTGAGTCTAGAGATGTAGCTTAGTGGTACGCTAATTGCCTAGCAAGCCCAAGGCATTAGGTTTGACTCCTATTAGCACACAGGCACACAAATAATGCTCGTGTGAGATTAGACAGGGCTGTTGTTCAGTGGTAGAACATTTGTGTAGTTTGTGTGAGGCTCTATCTAGGTTTGGGTTTAATTATCAGTCATGGTGGGGGAGGGGCTATTTACAAACTATGACAGTGGGAAACATTACAATTTCAAATGAAAAAAGAGTAGAACATTTAGTTTCATGATTTTGAGACGTGAGAAAAGTATCTCTACAAAGAATTATATCTCTACTTGCAAAGGGAAAAGAGAACAAAGGGGTTACATTCTAGCTCCAAACACAAATAGCAACAAACTTGGACTTGGGTACTGTCTTGGCACTCTACCCCCCCCCCCCACCATTTTCTACTTTCTAACTGCCTGAGGACAAGAGGGAAATCTCCCTGCTTCTCTCTCTTTAGGCCACCACAGGATGATACAATTTCAGTTGGCTCTTTGAGATATAAGTTGCCTGAAAACCTGGCTTTCATGTGAATGTTTCCCTGCATTTTTTTAAAACAGGTTTTATGGTTCCATCTTTCATCTCCTCTTTGGTACATGACACCTGAGACAGTCACATTCCCTGAAGCAAGTGCCAGACCAAATTGGTGTGGTCACCTGGACTTGGACTTATCCTTTCTTGTTATCTATGGCAAGAATCTCCCTTTTCACCCCAGCTTTCCGGTCAAGTATACATAATGTTTAGACAGGGTTTTACATGTATTCTATCTAGGTCAGCCTCAAACTCATTATGTAGTCCAGGCTGTCCTCCAACTTTAGGTGGTCTTTCTGCCTCCTGAGTCCTGGGATAAAGGTATGAACCACCGGGTCTGGTTTATATTTGACCCTGATCTTTTTTCTTTCTTTTTAATTTAAAAAAAATTTTTTTTGGTGGTATGCATCTGTGTGCATGTGTGGGTGTGTGTGCATATGCATGTGGATGCCAGGGTAAAGACTGGATGTGATTCTTCAAGAGACACCCACCTTGTTTTTAGAGTCAGGGTCTCTCCCTGGGATCTGGGGCTCTTGAATAAAGCCAGGCTGGTTGACTAGCCAGTGAGTTCTAGGGATCCACCTCCTCTGCCTCATCAGGTCCGCATCCAGAGGGCTGAACACAAGTCCTAACATTTGCAAGGCAAGCACTTCACTGTCTCCTTAGTTCCCTTGAACTTAGATTTTTAAATTCCATACTGCTATCAAGAGTGAATGCTACCTTACTTATTCATAGAAGTATCTTATTTGTAGTAAATGGGGTTTATTTCCTTTATTCAATATTTAAAATATTTTCTCAGTGAGAATCTTCTACTTTTATTTATTTATTTATTTTTTAAACATTTATTTATTCATTATGTATACAGGATTTGCTCTACATATATGCCCGGGCAGATCTCAATGTAGATGGCTATGAGCCACCATGTGGTTGCTGGGAATTGAACTCAGGACCTTGGGAAGAACAGCCAGTGTTCTTAACCTCTGAGCCACCTCTCCAGCCCGAATCTTCTACTTTTAAAAATGAGAACAAAGCCAGGCATTGTAGCACATGCCTTTAATTCCAGCACTCAAGAGGCAAAGGCAGGCACATTTGAGTTTGAGGCCAGTCTGGTCTACAAAGTGAGTTCCAGGACAACTAGGGCTACAGAGAGAAATTCTCCTTCCTTCCTTCCTCTTCTCCCCTTTCCCTACACCACCACCAGAGCAACACATCATTTTCTATCCTTGCACTTGTGGAAGAACTGGCCTGAAGGTCAGACCTATCACAAATGATGGTGACTTGGGGCTTTTTGGCGATGGTGGGGTTCACTGACAGGTAGCCTGACTGCCTCACAGAGCTGATCTGTCTTAGGGGCATCAGGGAAAAAGAGCTACCACTGTCACCACAAAGAACAACAAGAAAGGAAGGACAAAATCCCAAAGTAGAACAGCTTTCAGAGATGTCACTGAGACATCAAAGTCCCATGAAGGCACATGGCAGGTGGGTTGGGGGTTCATAAGAAATGAGAATCCAGTGTGCAGGCGAGGGAGCAGGGCGGGCAGCTGCAGAAGGAGAGAAGTGGTGTCCAGAGACTAACTGAGGAGCCTGGAGAGTTGCTGAGTGGAACACTAATGTGCATCTTTCAAGATGTATTTTGTGTAGAAGAATGGGTGTACATTCTTCTATGAGTTAGAAGTTCTATGACACCTGTGTGTTGAGGCCCCGTGATGGGTGGGGGCATGTAGGAGGATTCGGTGGCAGGCAGCTCTGCCCCTGTATGCCTCTCTCAGTGCAGGTGACCCCAGGTCTTCCAGTCACTCTAGCATGCCATGTTCCAGGTCTCATTGCCCATCTCACTTTCCCAGATCGCCTCCCTGACTGTACTTCAGAAGGATTGGACCTAGAACTCCCTTAAGATATTTCTTAATTGGCATTGGCAAGATGGGTCAGGGGGTAAAGATGCTTGCTGGTAAGCCTGATGACCTGAATTTAATGTCTAGAACCCACAGAGTGGAAGAAGAGAACCAATTTCTATAAGTGTCCTCTGATCTCCTCTCATGTGCTGTGACATATGTATGACACTGCCCACCACATCAATAAATTGTTAACAATATAATTACAAAGTACTGAAGGAGCTAGGCATGATCGCACCTGTGATCCCAGTTACACGGGAAGCTGACACAGGAGGACTGTAAAGTCAAATCACCCTGGGCAACTTTGTGTGTGTCAAAAAGGGCTGGGGCCACATTGCTCAAAAACAAAACAATAACAGAAACCACTGCAGAAAACAATACAGAAGACTATCCATGCAATCTAAGTGGCACAAGACAAACCATGTCATGGCAGTGAAGGACACAGATAAGGAGATGGGTGGGGACAGCTAATGAACATAGAAAGGTGCTCGCCCTCATGAGAAGTCAGGAACAGAAGCAAAACAAGATACCATCTTCTACCCTTGGGCTGGCAGTAAGAACAGAGTCTGATAATATCAGGTGTTGAGGACGCAGAGAAGCTGGCATTCGCAAAGGCTGCTGGGAGGAGAACAAATGAACACAGCCGTTTTGAAGGGCAAATTAGCATTATTCATTAAAACTGAAAGTTTCACATCCTATGACCCAGAAATTGCTACGTTCCCAAGAAAAACACTCAGCTGCGTGGGCCAAGAGCTGTGCTCAGGGATGCTAAGGGCCACCTCTGGGTTTATGAGGACCCAGATGTTTAGAAGTAAGTGAGAATCTGAGTAAAATGGGTTCATTTTAATCAGTGAGAAAATCTCAAGATCATACTGGCATGGAGAAAAAGTCAGCTGTGGGGTGATTTAGCTTACATGCAGTGTTCTAATTTTCTACTGGGAAACAGCTGCTATTGCATATTAAAAACAACTGACTGGCTTGTGGCTGGTGCCTGTAGTCCACACACTGGTGGGGGTAGGGCTGAAGCAGGAGAATTAAGAGTTTGGGGTCAGCTGGGGCTAGATAGAAAAACCGTTCTGTCAAAAGAAAGACGAAGGAAGTTAGGAAGAAAAAAGAAGAAAGACAAGGGAAGAAGAAAGGAAGGGAGAGAAAGGAGAGAAGGAAAGGGAGAGAGAAAGGGGGACTGTGTGCCTGAGGATGCACCCCCATATGTATTGGGTATGTATGCACATGTGTGCACATGTGTGGACATGTAGGCCACAGACTGATGCTAAATGTCTTGCTCAGTTTCTTTCCATGTTTTTATGACCTGAGATCTCTCACTGAACCTGGAGTTCATGAATGGCCTAGATTACCTGGATGGTGAGCTGCAAGCAGTCTTCAGTGTACCCCCTCTCCAAGCCCAGCACTGAAGTTGTGGACATGCCATGTGCCTATCTTTATGTGGATGCTGAGGATTCAAACACAGACCCTCATACTTGCATAGCAAACACTTTACTCGACTGAGTCCCCAGGTGCCTGTTTTTATTTTCGAGATAGCATTTTATAGCTCTGTGTGATCTCGAACTCTAAATAACCCTGCCTCAGCATCTTGAGTGCTGGGATTATGGTTATGCTCTACCATACTCTGCCAAGCCTTCTCTTTTTATCAGAAAGTAAATAAAAAAATTAAGAGCCATAACTCAAGCTATGACACTCTGTGGGGATGTGGTTCAGTTGTAGAGTTCTTGCCTAACATGCACTGGGCCCTCGTTTTGGTCCTCAGTACTACAAAACAAGAAAGCCCAAACCAAATGAACAAGCCTGTGTTTTGAGTGTGCTAGAATGGACTGAAGCAGCCCCGACACAGACTTCTCCATGGGCTATGCTCTCCAAGAATGGCCCCTGCTCTTCTTACAATGTGACTTGATTGTCCTATCAAAGTTTATGTTTTTTCTTCCTCAAACATGGGGGTCAGCAGAGGTACTAGTAAAAATGAAGCTGTGAAATTTCTCATGGAAGGCATCAGAATGCTCTGACAAGCTCTCAACCAAGGTTCACACCTACTATCAGTTCCCCTCCTCCCCTCCACTGACCTGCCAATGCCCAGGTGAGACACTGAGCTGAGGCTATGGAGAGCAGAGGTAAGCAATTCCCACTGGACCCTGGGCAGATGAAACAGCTGTGGGCAAAATGAATGACTGCCACTGTGTTAAACTACTAAGCTAGAAGATGCCTTGTTACTCAACAAGAGAAATGAAAATGTGATTTCTTTTAATTTTGTGCTGTATTCAGTCCCACTTAAAATTCTCAAAGTAGGGATCAAACCCAGGGCCTCACAGATAGTAGGGAAACACTCTTCCACTGAGCTACAACCCAGCTCCAGGGCTGGCTTTTCCAGATGCCTAGGCCTTAATGTTTAGAGCAGGTCATAGGAAAACCACAACTCTTTCCCAATAGAAATTTAAGAAGTAGGGAAGTAGGAAAGAAACAAAAGAGAAAGTGCATGGGAGCCGTCAAATGAAGTACAGAAACAGGGTCACTTAGCCTATTAGAAAGAGACTGGGGTTCTGAGCCATAGAGACTGGGTTTACACCTCAGCATTGTCCATCCAATAACAGTGGAATTCCTGGCAGGTGACCTCCTACTGAGTCTCAGCTTTCTCACTAAGAACAACAGACTTAAGGGGCTGGGGATGCAGATCAGTTGAAAGACTGCCTGCCTAGCATGCAGGAAGTCCTAGGTTCGATCTTCAGCACTGCATAAAACTTGGCGTAGTGGTGTGCATTTAGATTCCTAGCACTTAGGCAGGAGGATCAGAAGTTCAAGGCCATCCTCAGTTAAGAGTTCAGCCAGAATCAGCAGTGATAGAACATACCTTTAATCTCAGCACTCAGGGGAGGCAGAGGCAGGCAGAGCTCTGAGTTCTAGGCCAGCCTAGTCTACAGAGTGAGTTCCAGGATAGCCAGGGCAACACAGAGAAACCCTGTCTTGAATATCACCCCCTCTCTCTCTGTGTGTGTGTGTGTGTGAGAGAGAGAGAGAGAGAGAGAGAGAAAGAGAGAGAGAGGGAGGGAGAGAGAGAGAGAGACAGAAAGAGAGACAGAGAGAGACAGAGAGAGAGAGAGAGAGAGAACGAGAGAGATTTCAAGAAAAGTCTGGGCTCCTGCAGCGCTGTCTCCGAAACAGAAATGAAAACTATTTGAACATCCTGCAGTACTTCGTAGAGAGGAACAAGGGGTGGTAGTCAGCAGGGCCTTTGTGACAAGTGGTTGGTTGCGATGTCTTTCCAACTGAGTCAAATGCTTGGCAAAGCACCTCAAATTCTTTGGTGCAAGTCTCTAGAGTCAGGTCCTCTGAGTGCAGGATCTTCACCAAGTGGGTTTCTTCAGAGGGAGACAAGCAGTCAGGTTTGGGGTTGTATCCCAGAACGCCTATGGTGTCACAGGACACACAAAGGGCCTATACAGAACCTTGGCCTCTTCTGTCCCCATACCCAGTCACATCTCAACCAATCTCGATGACTGCTGTTCTGAAATTCTCCACTTCCTCCATCCTTGTTGAACTAGCACCAAGGATGCAGGCTTTGCCTGTTGCATTCTTTGGCAGCCCTCTAGGAGGCTGTGAACAGAGGCAGTGATGGGCTCTGAAGATGCACTTGGAGATGGGATGGAGGGCACTCAAGTCTCCCAGTACTCCCACTTGAATCTCATGCTTTGCAACCCACTGCTCTTTCCACCCCTGGGCCACTGCTTTGTAACACAGTTCCCCCGACAGGCCGTAGCTTGTTGCTGAGTAGTAAATGGCAAATGTGGATGATTGACTTTAGCTGTATTTAAATGATCCTTTCCTAATAAAATATGGATGCCAGTACATAATTTATCTCTTGGCATTGGTGGCTCTCTGGCTACGTTTAGAATCAAGGAAGTCCTTTTCAGCAGGATTTCTAGGCCATTGGAATTCCAGGACACTATGGAATTCTGCAATATGGTACTCTGGGTTATGAGCCAAGACCAGGGGTTCAGAGTAGTGATATAGTGTGCACCCCTAAGTTGTAGGAACTTGGATGTGTTTTAGGAACACATCATTAATGAGAGGTCGGGAGGGGCTGAGCTAAAGGTCCCCTGATTCTTTTGAGTAGGTATCTGGGATTGCAAGACTGCAGAGCCTCAGCTAGTCTTCTCAGCTGCTAGCACACTCAAAAGGGCCTCTAACTGATTCGAAAGACCATGTCTGGTATCCTCTGCATATCCATCTAAGTTGACTCAATTTCTCTGTACACATGCTACCAGGAAACTGCAGGGCCCTACGGGCAGCACAATGCAGGTACGGACATGGAGGGTCACTGATGCTCATTGATGTGGGGATGTCACTCCACTCCCAGCTAGGAATATTCTCTAAAGCTAGCACGCAAAATGGTCTAAAGAGGGACCCCTGTCCCAAGAACTTCCACTAATGACAAAAACTCTTGTATGTCAAGCCTCAAGCTTCTGCTTTGACACATCCCTGACCACTGTGAAAACAAAACAAAAAACTGTGGATTAAATAACTTCCTTCCTTGAGAACATACTTGAGGAGGACATGGCTAAGGGACCCAGTCTGATGGACGTGTAACAATCGCACTATCCTGGGCAAGCTGATTGAAACCGAGGATTCTAGTGCCCTGGACACGGCCAGAGAGGGGTCTGGCTGGCCCTTGTTTCCTTCAGAGAAGGGGGTACCCTCAACCTGGGCTGGCTGTGTAGGTGACCTGACATAAACTCTCAGCAGGCAGACCCTGGAGACTGAGAGTCCAAGTCACTTGTGTGCTATCGGCTGGGGGGGGGGGGGCAAGGTTCCCTTTTCCCCAGGAGACCCAAATCCTCCATTGGAAATCTCTGTCCCACCCTTCATTTCTTGTGGTAGCAGGGTAAACTGTGAAGCTTACTGCTGCCTCTTTCCAGATGCTGGAACACAGTGTTTCCTGAGATAGGCTGAAATCCTACTTCCAGGGAGTTTTTATACCTTGAGCTCGTGACAGTACCTTGGATCTTTCGTCTGCCACTTTGGGGACCTGCCACTTTGTAGTGCAGAAAATCCATTGCACAATGAAAAGGATGGACAGAACTCACCCCAACTGTGTTTCTGTAGGTCTATTGAGCATCTTACAGGAGGCCTGGCTGGTTCTAGGGTAACCCAGATAGGCTGGAGGGACAAGGCCAGTCTACAGGAGAACAGACAACAGTCTTGTAGGATCTAGACCTCCTCAGGGCCCAGGGATTGCTGCAGGGGTGTGTGTTGGGGGGGGGGGGCATAGCTCCCCACACCCAGATGCTTAACAGTGAGGTGTGAATGGGTACATTCAATTAGGCCTAGAACTTCCCCTGACAGTCAAATCAATCTTTTGAAGAAAATTAAGTAACCATTTCCCCATCAGTCCGGCAGCAGCTTAAGGGATATTTGCTGCAAGCAGCAATCAATTACTCTGTCTTCTTTGAAGCTCCCTAAAGCATTCCTTCCCAGCACAACAAGGGGCAGCCATGTGGCATGGTCCCTCCTGCTGCGGTGGAAAGGGTCTGCAGACTTCTCTGCGTGAGTGAGTGGAAAATTGTGCTGCTGGCACTGGTCGTAAAGGAGATCAGCACTAACGCGCAGAGAGCCGGCTATGGGCCGAAGGGCAGTCAACCAAGGGAAACTGAGCTCAGAACTTGGCTTCATGGTTTCAACAGCAATCTGTGAGGCTGCTGTTGCTGCTGCTGCTTCAGCTGCCTCAGTATTGCCTTTCCCTGGCCGTGGGCCTTCTCTGCCCTCACCTCTGTTCACAGAAGAAATGCTGGCCCATGTTAACTGCTGGCCCACATATTGTTGGGAGAACTCTGCTTCTGGACACATGCCCATTCTTTCCCTCCAGGAAGCACAGCCCTGGGTAAGCACAGGCCTTGTGTGCTCCACGCTGACAGCCTGAAGGTTTGTGTAGGCTCCATCATCTTCTTGCTGTGTTGACCCTCAAATGTTACTTCCTTCAGATCCCTCATCTGCAGACCTGGGGTAATCCAGCTACTTATAGCTAAACTTCATGATATACAAGCTAGAATATTTAGGGAGAAAGGTATGATGGTCTGAAACTTGCTTTGAAGTGAATTTTGTAAAGTGAGGATTGTGCTGGGGATTTAGTTTAGTGGCAGAGTGCTTGCCTATTTTATATTCCCAGTACCTCCAAATACATAAAATTAGGAGGCAGGGGCTGATGGTGGACAGTGAAGTAGACGGGTGATAAAAAGATGGGAGGTGTCAGTGGTACACGGTTGTCGTTCACTCTACACCTCTTTCAACTTGGCTGCGTGCTTGAGTGACTTCCATATGGCCCGCTGGGTTACAGTTGACATCCTAGATCACAGGCAAACAAGCCACAGCAGCATGTCTGACCCAAGAAGATGTTCAACACACGGTGCCTGTGCTGTATGACTGTTAATGATGTTTCTAATCTTTATTTTGAAGGTTTATTTAATTGTATGTCTGTAGAGATGAGTGCAGCTTCCTGTAGAGGTCAGAAGTGTTGGATCTCCTGGAGCTGGCGCCTTAGGCAGCCATGGGCTGCCAGATGTGGGTGCTGTGCTGGGAGGTGAATGCGGGCTCTCTGGAAGAGCAGCATTTACTTTTAACCACCAAGCCCTCTCCTTTTTGAGAAGCAAATTTTATCTATTATTAATATGACTGTGTGTGTATGAGTGTGGATGTATGTGAACCACAGCACTGATGTGGAGGTTAGATGGCGACTTTAGGGGTAAATGTTCTCTTTCCACCATGACAGCCTATGACTGAACTTAGGTTGCTTCAGGCTTTCGTGTTGAGCACTCTACTCACTGAGTCTTGTTATCAGCTTTCCTCCTCCTCCCCCCCACTTTTCCTTTGTTTATAGATGGCCCTGCTTGGTATGTAGTTGATGGTGACTTGACTTCTGATCTTCCTGTCTCACTTTCCACATGTCAGGATTATAGGTTGTATGTGTGTCACCATACATGGTTTATGCAGTGGTTGGATGGAACCCAGGTCCTTGTGTATTAGAGGCGAGCACTCCACCAACTGAGCTCTATTTGCAATCCATCACTTAAAAATATTTTTTTCCTTGTGTGTGGCAGGTGTGCGTATGAATGTTAATGAACATGTATGAATGTATGGTGTACACGCATGCACATGAAGTTGATGTCAAGCATCTTCCTCAGCCTCTCTCCACCTTTTATATTATGGGAAGGTCTCTTGCTGAACCTAAGCTTCAGTTTGTCTAATGAGCCAGCTTGCTGGACAGCAGCAGGGATTACAGCTTTTACATGGATGCTGGAGATCCAAACTCTGGTCCTCATGTTATTACGGCAAGTGCTTGGACTGATAAGCCACCTCCCTGACACTCATCACGTCTACCATTTTTTTTCCCGTGCTGGCAATGGAGTCCAAGCTGCATGCATGCTAGGCAAGTAAGCGCTTTCCCATAAGAGCCCTTTGTGTCACTTGGACGGATGACTCTAAAATGCCCATATCACAAACACCTATTTGATGCCCCAGCAGGAGTAGCAGAGATACTACCTACCTCTTAGCCCTCTAGGAACTTGATGTGTCTCAAGATTTCCAGGGCCACCGAGAACACTGAACTACACTCAGTCTGCACAGACAGATATCTCGTGTGTGCTTACTGGGCAGCTACTGTATGATGGGCAACTGTGGCACAGCCCAGGAGCAATGGGGAAGAGAACACTGGAGCCCAAGGCTGGGGCGGGGCATCAGGCAGCTTGTCCCAGGGTCCAGAGTTGGCACTGGCTTAGCTCCACCTGCCTCCAGAGGTGGGGCTTTCCAAAGTCACTTCCTTTTTCTTAGTCAGCAAGCCATGCCTACTCAAATATGCAAATAGGTTTCCCAAAGTTCCTGAGGAAATCATCCCGTCTGTTTCCCCCAAGGAAAATTGCCAGAGACTCGTTTCAAGAGGATAAAATGAGAATTTTACCCTTCTCATTCCCAGATTTCCAGAACTGCAGGCAGGGCAGCATCCCCTCTCTTACCAACTGCCCAGTCTACAGTACAGGGAGCTCTCAGAATCGATCGTCATTCCTTCTTTTTATCACGAGTGTAGCACCAAGTTCACAGATAGACAGCTCACTGAAAATGCAATTACCAGAAACTAGATCCAGATGAGCAGCACTTCCAAGCAGAGCATGGCACACTCCTTATCGGGTAGCATGCAGCCTGCCACAAGGGCACAGATCTCATCTTCTCCTGCAGTGGTGACCACAGTTATCTCTGTTCTGCTCTCAGAATGGCACATTTGCATAGCACATTGCATAATTTCCTCTTTGAAAATAGCCCTGTTTAGCATGAGTAAATAAAGTTACCTAACTCTGTAGTGAAGGGAAGACTCCAGATTTCCAGGAAAAGATCTGAATGCCTAAGCTGTGCTGTCACACTTGGTGGCCCAACTCTCACAGGGGCTTTGACTGGAACCTTCAGGAGTCCCAAGATCTCAGCTCTAAGCTCTACAGAGGATGTGGTCAGGGTCTGTCCACTCTGCATTTTCTGAGTGAGGAAGGTGCTTCCCAGTCCTGGGTAACCTTTCTGAGCCTCAGATCCCTAAAGAGCACATGGAGACACCTTACTTTTCTCCCTCTGGGTGGAGGATTGTGGAATACAGAACTGTATACTCTTACTCTTTCTTTTACATTTCCTCTTCTGGACATTTTATAGGAAAACGGTTCTTGGAATGGAGTGACAATCATAGGGGTTGCAATGGGGGAAGATTGGAAAAGAGAAGGGAAGTATGGAAAGAGCTAGAACAATGCCTAACACAGAAGTGCACTGTGAACTTACCCAACTGGTGGGGACTATGGTGAGGGGTCTGGGCCAGCAGCCCATTGTGCGGCCTCCTCAGCGCTGTAGCTTCCACCAAGGTGTGACCTTTCTAGGTGGGCTTTGGTTGGTTTCCTTGTCTCTCAAATTAAGAGGTTTGGACTACACCATATGCCTATTTTCTGATGGGAAAGAACGTCTAAATTTCATACCAGGGGACACATTTATGACTATTTGGCAGAAATTAGTTCTCAGACTGAATGCTTACTGGCATAGCAGGCTGATTTTTTTTTTTTTTTCGAGACAGGGTTTCTCTGTTTAACAGCTCTGGCTGTCCTGGACTCGCTTTGTAGACCAGGCTGGCCTCGAACTCGCAAAGATCCGCCTGCCTCTGCCTCCCAAGTGCTGGGATTAAAGGCGTGCGCCACCACCGCCCGGCTAGCAGGCTGATTTTTAATTAGCTTGTGGGAGTTCAGTATACTTCAAACATTAACAGTAAAATATGAGAGACCTCTGGTGGAGATAGACCACACCTTTGAACTTAAACAAAAGCTTCAGACTTCACCAACCAAATTTCCTGCTTTGTATTTTCAATTTCTAGTGTTCACAATGACTACCAATAAGCTTCTGGCACCAGAGCAGCACTTTCAAAATATGTGAGATAGATTGGTATGGTTAATATAAACCCAACCTTATCAGCACGCCTCAGTACAATACTACACCCAGTCAGATGGCCTTTCAATTATTAAACTCTCCTCCAACATAATCAATACTGACATGCTCAGCTATTTTTTCTCCTTTTCTTGAAAATAAACTTGTTGGGGCTGGAGAGATGGATAGGGGTTAAGAGCACTGGCTGCTCTTGCAGAGGACCCAGGTTCGTTTCCTAGCACCTACACAGTGGCTAATAATTATCTGTAACTCCAGTTCCATGGGATCCAACGCTCTCTTCTGGCCTCCACAAGCGGTGCACACACATGGTGTGTAGACATGTATTCAGGGAAAACACTCGTACACATAAAATAAATAAAAATAAATACACCTTTTAAAAAAGAATTAAAAAAGAAAGGGAACTTCATTTTTATTCACTCATTTTACTTTAGCCATTTGGCAAACTTATCTCTTAGCTGAATTTGGGGACACAGACATGTAATGCCAACATTGAGGGGTGACTGAGGCAGGAGGATTGAAAGTTGGAGGCCACCCTGGGCTGCCTAGCAAGACCATGTCTCATACATAACTAAACAAATAGGGGCTAAGATGGCTCTGTTGGCCAAAGTGTTTGCTGTGAAAGCCTGAGAGCCTGAGTTCAAGTCCAAGAACCTGTGTAAATGGTGAGACACAATGGCATGCTTCTGTATCCCAGCACTCCTAAAGGGAGGCAGGAGTTAGGGGCAGGAGCGTTAGCTTGGAAGCTCTTGGGCCAGCTAGCCTGGAGCACACACTTCTGTGGCTGAAAATAACAGAGACCCTGTCTCGACGAGGCTGAGTTGAGAAATGAATGTGAAGTTGTCCCCTGAGCTTTCTGTCGTGGCATGAATGTGCCGCATCCTCTCCACACACATACAACACTTTCAAAGTAAATAAGGTCTGGAGGTGGGGGTGGACGCCTTTAGTCCCAGCACTTGGGAGGCAGAGGCAGGTGGATCTCTGTGAGTTCAAGGCCAGCCTGGTCTACAGAGTGAGTTCCAGGGGCTACACAGAGAGAAAAGGAAGTGACCAGGCCTGGGAGATGCTCAGTGAGAAGAGCACTTGCCATGCAAGTGTAAAGATCAGATGCTATAGCACATGTCTGTAACCAGAAGAATCCGTGAAAGCTCCCAGGCCTGCTGGTTGGGCAGATGGCACCAGGTACTGAACAGTAAAGATTCTGACTTAAGGTGAGGGGTGAGGGCCTACATTCAAGTGTGTCCTGATCTCCACAGCGCACTGTGGTCTACATGTGTCCACACTCACACACTCCAACATACATCCATACACAGAAATGTATACAAAGTAAATAAATAAATTGGGATCCAGTGAGAAAGGCATTTGTCACAAAAGCCTGGTGACCTTAGCTGGATCCCCCAAACATATGCAAAGGTGTAAGGAGTGAGCTGACTCTACAAAGTTGTCTTCTGCCCTCCTTGCTGTGCCACACACAATAATAATACTTTAAAATAATAATAAAGGAAGATTTTGCTCCTGGTGTAAGTGCACAGCAAGTTCTCCTAAACACTGGTGGAGAGAAGAGGCACCTGCATAGGTAAGACACTGACAGGACTGAGACTGAATACGTATTCCCTGCTTTCACAGTCAGCAGAGAGGAAAAAGGAGGAGACACATGGAGGGAGTGTGCCTGCGAAAGGCATTGACTGTCAAGATCTGTGTCGTCTGACACTCTCAGACAAGAGTGTGTGAATGTCTGTGTCCTTCCACAGACACTTCCACTAGCATGTGAAGGTCAGCTAGGGGAGGTTGTGAGTCACAGGCTACAGGCAGGAGAAAACAAGGCAGAGCTGGGAATCTGTCTTCAGCAGAGCTGGATATATGGGTCACTAGGGGCTGAGGCCACATATCCCAGGGGCCTGTCAGTCAGGTCAGCTTATTAAAGCCATGTTAAGGAACATAAACAGATGCCTAGGAACTGGGGACTAAGAAAAGTCATTATGGTAACTATAGGCATTTGGGCATTCTGGCCTTGAACTTAAAATGGGGACTGGAACTTACATGTGAAAAGAGGGTTTACTGAAGATAAAAAAAAAATACAGGACAGGATTTCTCACTATTCCATTAGTTATTAATCAATCAATCACATATTTACTGGCTGCCTGCTATGGGCCAGGTACTAAGGATGCAAGGGTAAAATGAGTTCCTGCCCTCATGAATCCAATCTGCTGGGTAATGATGGCCCACATGGCAGGGGATGGAGTAAATGGGGAAGAGTAAACTGTCAGCACAATGAGGAGGCATTACTTAGCTTAGGCTGCTTAGGCTCTTTAAAAGGAACTGTGCAAATCCTGAAAATAGACCATTTTCAAAAATTCTGTTCATTTGCAAAGGTACAATGTGGTGATCTGAAAAGGAATGGTCCCCATAGACTTATGTGTGTGAATGCTTGGCCATAGGGAATCGCACTATTAGGAGGTGTGGCCTTGTTGGAAGAAGTGTTGGAGGAAGTCTCACTGTGGAGGTGGGCTTTGAGGGCTTAAAAGTTTAAGATATGCAAACTAATAGTCACTCAAACTTGTCATTTTGTTAGGTACTAGTTTAGTGTATTCCAGATGTTTTCTAAGTTAATCAGAAATTAAGTTGCTAAGAGACAACCAACATTTGCTTATTCAAATATATGGAGATAGATAGATGGTCTTCAAAGACCTCAAGAGATCTGTAGAATATGGCATTTAAAGATGTTTTCTTAAGATTTTTTGATATTGAGACATGACAGCTCCTGACAGCACCCCTCCCCCCAGTTCTACTTCAAGTAGATGATGAACATCTAAGAATCTCCATTCAGTGATGGTTGCATTAGTGGCAAGCTAGCCACTGGGCAAGAGAAAGCCCTTGCTCTAACTGTAGACAGAATGATGTCTGAAATGGACAAAACTTGGAAGCAGGTAAGTCAACAGCCTAGCTCTGCCAAGACAGGGTAGGCAAGTCCTTCATAATTCCTGTTTCACAATTAATGTCTGTCAGAGATACTGGGCCAAAAGACTGAAGATAGATGCTCCAATGTGTTGAGAGAAATTGGGGACTGTCCCTGCATCCGTTTGTCTGTCATTTCTCAGTTTTGGAAGCTGCTTGCCCTGCACTTCCTGTTTATTCAGATATATTTATCCTTCTCAGGTCTCTGATGTGATTGAAGACCAGATAGTAACAGTCTCACAGTTAAGTTTTAAGTTGTTTAGGAATGAAAAGGATATTCTAGGTCTAAGAAGATGTTTTTAAGTTGGTAATGCAAGTTAGGATGGAAATTGAGTTAGGTATGGAACTTTAAACTCATCTAGATAGATGGATGATAGAATATTTTTATAAGTTGGACTAGACATTGGGAATGTATGTTATGCCTTATAATTTTCATAATTGTGGCTTAATTGTTCTTATTGTTTTGTGCTGTATTTATTGTTATAAAGAAAAATAGTTTTTTTGAGACAGAGTTTCTCTGTGTAGCCCTGGCTGCCCTGGACTCACTTTGTAGACCAGGCTGGCCTTGAACTCACAAAGATCCGCCTGCCTCTGCCTCCCAAGTGCTGGGATTAAAGGCGTGCGCCACCACCGCCCAGCTAAAAATAGTTTTTTATTGGACTAAAAGGGGTAGATGTTGGGGAGAAAAAAGATATATTAAAAAAAAAAAAAAAAAAAAAAAGCTCAAGCTACCCTGAGTGTGGCAGTTTCCTTGCTGCCTGCGGATCAAGATGTAGAACTCCTGGCTCCTCCAGTACCAAGTCTGTCTGCATGCTGCCATGCTTCCTGCTATGATGATAATGAACTAAACCTCTGGAACTGTAAGCCAGCCCCAACCAAATATTTTCCTTATTAAGAGCTGCTGTGGTCACAATGTCTCTTCATAGCAATAAAATCCTAACCAAGACAGAAGTTAGTACCAGAACTGGGGTATTGCTTGTAATAGGCCTTACCATGCTTTTGTCTGGAGGAATGAATCCAACAGATTTTGGATTAGTAAAGCAGTGGAATATTTTAAGTGGGGCTTAATGGACCATACTAGTAGAAGCATGGAAGACAGTGGTGCTGAGGATGATTTGAATTGTGGGGGCTTAGTTCAAGAAGTTTCAGAGGAGAAATACTTTAGTATGTGGCCTAGAGACTGTTCTTGTGATATTTTGGCAGAGAATGTGGCTGCTTCTTGCCCTTATTCAAAACATTTGCCCGAGGCTAAATTGAACAATTTTTGAATTAATTACATTTGTAGAGGAGATTTCAAAACAGCCTAGTGTGGACTATGCTGTATGGGCATTAGTGGCTATGCTTATAAAGATGTATAATGAAAATGACCAATCTGAGCAAGGAAAAGTTTTAAAATGTACAGTTTGAGTAGAAACAGGACACCAGGAAGAACAGAGCTAAATCCAGTGTTCAAGGAGATAAACTGATTAAAGAAAAGTCGGGTGTTAAATGGAATAAAGGGAGTGGTAACCTTAGGGCAAGACCCCCTAGCTAAGCCTTCCTATTTTCGAAAAGGAATTAAAGGAAAGTTTATGTCCAGACAGACATGCTCTACAACTCTCTTGGCTACTTTGAAAGGTCCTAGTCTGTGTGGCTATTTCAATTTCAATGAATAAAAATTAAATTTAAAATGTACTTCCAGGGACTCACAAGATGGTACCTTACCTTCAGCAGGTAAGGAAGTTTGCTGCCAAGCCTGACAACCTAAGAATATTCTCTGAAGCCTACATAGAGGAAGGAGGGTACTGATCTCCATAAGCTGTCCTCTGATCTTCTCTCTCTCTCTCTCTCTCTCTCTCTCTCTCTCTCTCTCTGTGTCTGTCTCACTTGCTCACAGTACACACACACTCTACATTACATGTATGCAAAACTATGAACTGCCTTCCCACTATTGGGTAGCAACATGTGACTACACAGGACTTGAAATGTGGTTAATTTTAATTCTGTCCACATTTTCACTAATTTAAGTTTTGGTAACTGGATCTGCTTCTTCCTCCTATTCCAGGACACAGAACAGCCAGAGTGTGGCTTCAGAGGAGATCACTCACAACACTGGTAAACAGGGAGGCAGTGCTTCTCACTGGGCCTGATGATCACTGCGGCATTCTCAGCCCTGGAGTTAATTATAACAGCCCCGACTCAGTCCTACAAATCAGTGCTCTTTGCTATTAATGCTTTAGGTAAAGGAAGATATAAAACAATAGGACAGGGAAGAAACTAATTAAGCTAAGCCTTTAAAAATATTTCTGATACATCAATTTCAAACGAAAGGTTAATACACCTTTGTGGTTATTAAATGGACATATTAAAAGACACTTCTAGAAGTCCCAGAACACAGGGAGAGAACATGTGAAATCTGTCAAGGATGGGGGCTCATTAAATCTTGAAGATAAGTAGTTGGTAAGTGATGAGAGGTGTTTACTCACAGCTGAGAATTTAAATCAGAAAGACAGCTTGTAGTTACTCACCCGGCTAGTGGGAACACAGCTAATGACCACCAAAAGGGAAGTATTCCAGCTGGGTTTGGCCTCAAGTCCCTAAGATCACTGAAAAATAGCATGCTAAGGACTACTCACAAATGGGTATAGAGAAGCAGTTCCAGGGAGGTCCATGGTCAGGAAGTGGGGCTCAATGAGGAAAAACTTACAGACAAAAGGGAAACTAAGTCATAGCAGAACCTCTCAACGGAACACTATATAGTTGGTTTTCTTTTGTTTTGCAATACTAAGGGACTGAACTCAAGTCCTCTCAAATACTAGGCAAGCTCTACCACTGAGCCACATGCTTAACTTTATAGTCTGCTTTTGAAAAATGACGGGACGAGAGAAGCAACAGCCCAGCACTGCAGGGTCAGAGGGCATGAGTCTGGTTCCTAGCAGACATCAAGTAGCTCACAACTGCCTCTAACTCCAGTTCCAGGGGGCTTGACACCCTCTGCAGGCACTGCATGTACATGGTGCACATACATACATACATACAGGAATACACATATACACATAAAGCAAATAAATCTTGGGTGTGGTAATGTACACCTTTAATCCCAGTACTTAGGTGTAGTCCATGAGTTCAAGGCCAGCTTAGGGTATATGGGGAGTTCCAGGACAGAATGGGCTGCAAAGTGAGACCCTGTCCATAAAGAAAACAAAAGACATTGAAACAGTGCTGCCATAATTGTACTGTTTGGACCATTTATTTAATTATTCTCCTTAAGTTCCATCCCTACTTTTGCTAGTTGATTAAAAAAAATTAACACAAGTGTATGCACGGGTGTGCATGTGTGCATGTGCGTGTGTCTGTGTGTATCCATGTGATTGTATTACAGGTACATGTGTCTATATCATTGTGAGCACAGGTACACATGGAGGCTACAATAGAAGGTTGGATTCCTTGGAGCTAGAGCTGTAGGTGGTTATAAACAGCCTGATGTAGGTGCTGGAAAATGACCTTAAGTCCTCTGGAAGAGCAGCACGTGCTACTAACCCCTGAGCCACCTCTCCAGTTGACTTGAATCATTTTTAGGTGTGTAGGATATGTGGTTTTTTTTTTTTTTTGAGAGGGGGTTTCTCTGTGTTAACAGTATTGGCTGTCCTGGATTCGCTTTGTAGACCAGGCTAGCTTTGAACTCACAGAGAGTTCTGCCTGCCTCGACTTGAATAATTTTTAAAGGACACTTTGTACTACTCACATAAATGTAAGATTATCATCATCTGTCAATAGAAGACCTAACTTGGCACAGAGGCAAAGTATCTCATACGTGTGCCAACAAAACCTGCCTCAGGTTCCATGCTGTGTGAAGTATGGCAGGTCAGGTGGCCAGTGATGAGGGTGGGTGTGCACAGACCCAATGGGGAACAATGAGGGTTACAGAACAGCAAGCACAAAGTGAAAAAGAAACTCCTGATTATCTTTAGGTTATGGTATGGTTACAAGTATCTTTTAAAAAATACTGGTCTCTTTTTTTCTTATTTTTCTACAGTGAATTGATAAATAGTTTAGTTTAGAAAAATGTCAGTGGTCCTGATTTCTCCCATAGGACAGTGTGCTTCTTGGTCTAGGGGTCTGGGAGAAAACAACCCAGCTGTAATGGTGTTGAGTGGTGTGTGAATGGGAATGAGGAGGAGGGTAGTAACCATTTACCTTGCTTGATTTTCTTGGGAGGATAAAGTGTGTACACAGCATTTGCCTGAGTGGAGGGTAGCAAAGGTCACTGACTCCCACAGCAGAGGCTCTGTCCGGTGATGGCCCTGCATGTGGCTATTCTCTTTTTCAGTGACCCAGAAAGCTGTGGCAGAGCTGTGAGGTGTGCCATTTGCTCAGCCTCTGCCTCCCTCTGACGGCCTCTGCCCTTCACACAGCTCGGCTATCCCGCAGTTAGACACAGAATATGTGCTATGTCACCAGTCTGGGGTTAGGGCCTTAAAAACTTTCCTCAACCTGGTTTCTGAGACTGGATCTCCCAGATCCAAGGCTGGTCTTGAACTTCCTATGTCCAAGAGGATGACCTTGAACTAATTCTCCTGCCTTCACCTCTCAGTGTGCTGGGCTTACAGGCATCTGCTGACATGCTTGGTTTAAGTGGAGCTGGGGATGGAGCCAGGGTTCCATGCATGGGAGGCCAGCTCTAGCCCTGTCTTGTTTCTGCTTCCTTCTTTCCTGTGTAGCCTTTCCTATCTGACTTCTCAGCTCTTGAGAAGCATGACCTAGAAAAGGCAGGCTTTCCACCTTCCACAACATTACCACCCACCTTTTCCTGCTACTTACAGCAAAGATCCCAAACTTATACACTTGAAACAGAGTGTCATTTCAAAGATTACCCACTTAAAAAAAAAAAGATTAGCAAGTGTTCAAAGAAGAAACAAGTCATGGAAAATATGACTTTCTGCTTCCTCACACCTCCCCAGAAGAAAGTAGATACTTCAAAGACATCCCCAGTTCTGAGGGAGCCAAGAACTACCAAGGTTAGAGGCTGTGCTGGGCTCACCACTGCTGGACAACTGTTTCCATTATGTACTCTGAGGACCATGGCTCCTTTAAGTCAACCCCCACTTCTTCCTTATAACGATAACTCGATTCATTCTACAGACTTTATTGATTTCAATGTGATTCATGCAAAATTCATGGTCACCATGCAAAGCTAATTTTTCATATCTGAGTTACAGTATTAACTGTACAGCAGAAATAGGAGAGAAGTAGGGTGTGTGTGTGCAGAGTTTGGACAGAGGGTGCCCGAGCAGGTGTGCAAGGCCTCTAAAAAAAAAAAAAATCACAGGGGTTTCTTTTCTAAAGAACTCACATGCAAAAGGGCCACATAAGGTCAGTTCTTAAGAAGGGAACTGCCTGGTGTGGGCGAGGCAGGTCTGTCTGCAAGGTCTCTACTTCAGAGATCGAGGCCTCCCAGGTCTCTCAGCTGCCCCCATAATAGCAGCTGGAGCCAACAAGACCTGTTAGGCCACAGAGCCCAGTTGCCTCCTCCCACAGCTGTGCACCTGGGGATGGAGCAGGCGCTGCCTCCAGACTGCTTACTGTAATCACATTTATGGCCTGGAAACTTCTTCACAGGCGGGCCTCCCTGCCACTGGTAAGAGGAGGTTTCTGGTCCTGGCCTCTGGAACCCCTGACTCATGCCACTTTTCTGTTTCCCTCTGAGCCCCAAGCTTGCATCTTCTGTCACCCAAAAGTGACACAGCAAGGTGAATCTTTAGGATAGATGTGGCTACAGGCCCTGCAGAGCTAGCAAGAACCGCATGAAAAGGCTGACATGGGGCATTGCTGACAAGTGGGTGGCCCTGCTCACTATGGCGGCTATCACACAAAAAGAAAAAAAAAAGAAATAAATTAACTGCTCCAATCCCCAGGTGAGCACAGTGGGAGCAGCCTTCACTCAAAGGCTCTTACCACTCCTCCCAGGTAGAATCAACCTGCTGACTGTCACGGTCAGATACCAGCATCCAACAGGGTTGGGGGTACTGTGCCTCTGGTCCAGGTCCAGCAAGAAAAGGGGGTCCCATAAGCCACTGCTTCCAGTACTACTCTAACTGGGCTGTGGCCATGACTTTTCTGGGGAAGCTGGAGGCATTCTTTTTTTTTTTGCCTTCAGAGAGTCTCCTCTTTGCACTGCCATGATCCTTTGCCCTCTGTGTAGATTTGTGTCTTGCCCTGGTGTCAGTACTTGTCCCTTGGCCTGGCACGTACTTGGAACCCTTTTCCCCAGCCCCATGCCTGGTTGTGTTTAAAACAAAATTCACTTTATTTCAAAAGATATTTATTTGAATATGAAGGGAAGGTGTGTCATTGCTCACCTCCAAAACGGGAAGCAGGGGAAGAAAGATGCCAGTACGTTTGCAAACCAGGCACAGCCACACACACCTGTACACCCATCACTTAGCATAGAGACCGAGAATTTGAGGCCTGCCTGGCTCCATAGTGCTATTTTGTCTCAACAAACAAACAAACAAACAAACACAAAACAATGACAACAAAACCAAAACTATAACAGTGGTTTCACCGTTATGTAGACGCAGGCATACCCTCTGGCCTGCTGGAACGTGTTTATGCCAGGCTTACTATGAGGGACTGAGACAGGAGAGGACAACAGGGAGAATTCAGGGGATAAGGGAAGGGAAAGGAGCCCTTACTTCAGAGTCCATTACATTTTATTTATTGATTGTGTGTGTCTGTGCATATGTGTGCACACCGTGTGTGCTATAGGGCGTGTGGAGAACAGAGGACAACTTGGGGGAGTTGGTTCTCTCCTTTGACCATGATGGTTCTGGAACCAAACTCTGGTCATGAAGCTTGGCAGCAAGTGCCTTTACTCCCTGATGTCTCTCCCAGCCAGTCACTCCAGAATCTAGCTGGGATTCAAAAACTTCCATTCAAAATTCTGCAGAAACAGTGTCTGCTTTCCTAAAGACACTGCTAGGGAGGACATTCATGACAGCCGACCATGCTCACTTAGGGCCAGAATGCTTGTGGCCTTGAGTTTAACTTTTCCCACTTCTCAGTCCTCTGTAATGACAATGGACCTCATAAAACCACTTCATACATTTCACTTCCAAAAGGAAATCCTTACAAATGACCAGCTCATATGTGATTTTTACATGATTTTAAAGGTCTAATTTTTTAGTTTTATTTTCTCTTTAAACACTGCTGCAAATTACACCATTTGAACAATGTAACTTAAAAGCCATGTACTGTTGTGCTCACTGCAAATACATCTACGAATGACTCTCAAGAAGCCTGTGCCTGCGTCTTGGATAAGTACCACGATTTTCTTAAAACTCCCTTCCTCCCCAGCATTTAAGTATGCATTCTCTCTTATCTTAGTAGCCCCGCTTTACTTTGGATTGTCCTGCACGTGCTCTCTGTGGTGTCCTCAGGGTCTGGTTTTACTAAGAGCACTCCTCAGGCTGCTGGTGGCAGTACTGAGAGCTGTGTCCCTGCACCAGGGACAGGTGTCCCTATGTAACTTGGTTCAGCTGAAACGGGGTCTCTCCTTTTCCTGGCTTCCATCCTGTCCTCTCCTCTGCTCTCTTCTTCCTCACTGCTGTGCTGAGCAGGTCTAGTTGGGGCTAGCAAAGGCTGTGAAGAGATGAAGGGGACGAGGAGATAGATGTTCAGAAGGGGGGCTCATGGATGGGTCTGAAGGAACAGCCCAACTGAAGACAGTTCTCTACTGGGTTTCTCTCTGTTTCCCAGGGACCTCAGCCCTGGACAATCTCCTGACTTTCCCCCCAACTCGCCTGGGGGTGCCGTGATGACAACAAAAGCATGGCAGGTGCCATATACCCAGGGTTGCATTGTGGACCTTTGGCATAAAGTAACTTAGTCTCCACAAGCACCTGTCTTGTAGGTGAGGCAATGAGGCCCAGAGAGTGTCAGACACACCCAGTGTCAGGCAGCTAACAGGGAGCGGCTGGCACTCAGGGTCTAACAGGCCCTGACTCCGGGGTTTCTGCTCTAACCATGATGCCGAGAACCAGAGAGAACCTGGGAGGGAGTGTGAAAGCTTTGGAGGACGGGAACTGGAGTTAACTATGCTCACATCTGCATTTGCAATATGACTTTTAGGAAAAAGCTCATTTTCCTTGGATATGGAGGGCTCCTGTCTGTTAGGCGCAAGCAGATCCTGAGAGAAGCAGGGCCAGCTGGCAGGGAAGCCCATGTCAAAAGAAACCCATGGCCATGCACACCAGCCCCAGGGTATCAGAGACCTTACTTAGTTCAGGTCCGGTGAGGTGAGCACCCACGGAGAAACGTGGGGTGACCTCCATCCAGTCTCAGCCTCAGGCACAGTGCATGAGAGGTCACATTACAGAGAGAACCCTCTTCCTCACTGCTGTGCTGAGCAGGTCTCGTTGGGGCTAGCAAATGCTGTGAAGAGATGAAGGGGACGAGGAGATAGATGTTCAGAAGGGGGGCTCACGGATGGGTCTGAAGGAACAGCCCAACTGAAGATAGTTCTCTTCTGGGTTCCTCTCTGTTTCCCAGGGACCTCAGCCCTGGACAATCTCCTGACTTTCCCCTCACTAAGGCGGGGGTCCTATGACTCCAGGAGGGTGAGGGAAGGAAGCTGTTGGGGGCACACAGCTCCATTGCCCCCTAGTGGTCAACTCGCTGCCACTGACTAGGGCTGGGAGCTTTTACTGAAAGCCACAGCAACTTCCCTTTCACCCTGTGAAATAAGTGACATCTTTCTCAACACTCGTTATCAATCTCTGAGTGCTTTTAATAGAAGCAGCTCACAGTGTGTGTGTGGGGGGGGTATAAACAGGAAAACTGCTTGCCTCAGGTCTTTATAGAAAGAGGAGGTGGGGTGCTTTAAAAGCACACTG
>CAJQZJ010033039.1:174679-202929 GCA_907164525.1 Lophiomys imhausi | reverse complement strand
GCACACTGTACCAGGGCTGCAGTTTCTCTGGGGACAGGGGGTTGGGGGGGGAGGGATTACTGGAAGACATGTAGCAATAAACGGTCCACTATGGAGACAGGGCTCCATGGCGGTACCCCATGCCTGTCAACATCACATTTTGCTGCCTGAGGACATCTGTCACAGAGGACTATGGTTTGCTTGCCTGTGGTCCCTTCTCTGACTGGCTCCTGAGGCTGATCCAGAGAACTCACATACACAGCAAGCGATGAACTGCTCCCAGCTTTCCTTGACCCAGGACTTTCAAAGGGCTTTTGAAGTTTAGTCTTCTGAGGCAGGTCCTCAAGTGACTCTTCTGAGGAACTGGATTCATGTACATGAAGTACTATTTGATGCAACGGAGTGTTTGGCAGGGAGCTAAGTAACGTTGCAAGCATGTTTCGGGATGATTTTAAAATAAACACTGACAGGGTGGAAGGCTGGGAATGTCTACACAGTCATCCTGAGTGTGAAGGATGGCGGAGGCCTGAGTGGCTGCGGCTGTGTGGCCTGACACATGCGCAATGGAGGCAGACAGTCCAGCTGCAGCAAGTCTTTCCTGGCACCACTTTGATGGGCTGACTGGCTTGGAGTGGGGGCCTGGCAGTGGCTAAGCAGGCCAAGTCACGTAAGGGGCTGTGCCCTATGCCCCCTGGCAGTGGTCTTGGCTTCCTGACTGATTCCATTCCCTGCGCTAGGAGCCTTCTCCAGGCCACTGGGGTCTTGCAAGACAGAATCACCCTGGCTGCTCCTGACCAGTAGTAACAAAGGCCTGGAGCTGACAAAACTCAGATGAAAGCTGGTTTTTCTCTGTTGCACAGGTGACAAAGCTGACCAGTGTTTTTCATGATAAGAACTATCATTAATATCACTGGCTCTAACTCAGTCCAGCAACTGCACAGTGATGAGTCCCTTCCACTAAAGCATCTTGCTGGAATAGAACTGTTTATAGGGATCACACTCCAAGTCCTCTGAGACAGTGTGTGACCAGATGCAGTACAGTGCCCATGTTTGCACAATGGACATCACACTCTGGGCACTTCCACTGAATGCAGTCAAGTACAATAAACTCCACCCATGTTCCTGACACAGGAAAGCCCCACTTCAAAGTGCCAAAACCAGATTGTAGAACAAGATGAATGCAGTCCCAAATGTGTAAAGATGGCAGTCATTCATCAGGTCAATGTTTACTGAGTAGCAGATAAGAACAAGGCCCATGTTAGGGCTGGGGTAACAATGGTGAGACAAGCAAGCTTCTGTAGGAAGATAGGGATGAGTATGTGCAGGTATAAGTGGTGGGGACTGAAGAGGTGATGCATGCCCCAGGATAGACTGCAGAGAGCATTGGGCAGGGGAAAGAGAAACCATGGGGCAGTGTTCCAACTGACAGCATCAGGATAGGCTTCTACTCTAGTGTAAAGAAAGGACAGAAATGGTGTCAGAAGTGAGCCAGTTTTCCGACCAATGTCATGGTGTTTAACTGGGTCATTTCTACTTTTTGAGAACAGGGTTGTAGAGGGCAGACTAGCAGCCTGAAGTGCACTGTGGAGGTGGTCTTGGCCCATGGCTCTGGGTTGTGAGTACTTTCAGGCCAGAGGGTACATCTAATAGAACACAAAATTCAATTATAGTAGGATGCTAAGCGTCCTCAGTCTGAGGTGGCAGGTCAGTGGAGAAACTGTGGCCCTCTCCAGGTAGCACTCTCTTTTGGGTCTCCTCTTTACTGGAAAAGCCCCTCCCTTCAGCTAGACGTGGGTCTTGGAGTCTAGACCCAGAACATCAGCCTGTGCCCTGAAGCAGAAACCCTCTGGCTTTTGTTTCATTTCTGATGCACCTAGAGCAGAGTCTTGTCATAAGGAGGTCGGGGAGTGTTAGAGAACCAGGTTATCTTGGGCTCGCTGGTTGCTTCTGCCTGTCTTAGCTGTGTGCCTTTGAGCAGTGTGTGCAACCTCTCAGAGCCTCTGGCCTCAAGTCTAACCCATGGGCTGCTTCCCAAGTTCAAGAGGGTTTTAAGGGATGGTGCTTTTGGTCTGAAACTTAACGAACTGCGGTGCCCATCCCTTTGGGGGCAGACAGCACACAGCTCACAGGGAAACCTCACAGGCTGTTCTAGAAAGGCTTGAGGCTTGAAAGGCCCTTAGGGTCTCCCCGAGGGTTCCCTCACTGAGCGGGAGCTGTCTGACCAGCTTCTTGGATGCTTCTTGCCCAAAATTTCCTCTCATCTACTTCAAGCGGCAACAGGCCTCTTACCTCGCATGTGGTAAGGCTTTCTGTTGGCCTCAGTGTACCCAAATCAAAGCAGAGCTTGTTAATGTACAGTTTCTGTTTGTTTGGCTACAGCTAGGTAAGAAGCTGGCCTTTTCAATCTCTAGCCCTGGGGATGGTGATATTTGTTTCTGTCTGGTTCTTGCCTCTCAGGACAAAGCACTGATGGGAAAAGTGTAGAAATTTTTTTTTTTTTTCAAGACAGGGTCTCACTATGTAGCTCTGGCTGTCCTAAAATCCTATGTAGTTTAAGGTTGGCCTTAAACTCACAGTTCCACGTGCTTCTGCCCCCTAAGTGCTGGGATTAAAGGCATGCACCACTCTGCCTTGCTATATAGAATCTTCTTCTATGGCCCCAAGCACCCGGGGCTGAGCCTACTGCTGTTACACACACGGGGGCTTAAACAATGGAGTTACTAGGCAGGGGCTGTCTGTACCAACATCTACAGCCATAACAATCAACTCATTTAGATTCATTTCATAAGTGAAGTGAAAATACTGCATAGTAAATGTTGTTCTTAAGACCATCTCCTTTATCCTCCTGCTGGAGTCACAGCTGTGCCCTAGGGAGGCAGGGCTTCCTCCTGGCTACCAGAATGAGCCCTGTGGGCTGGCAGGGGCCCTGAGATGGTCTAACAAGTACATACACCTCAAGTGCCCGCTGGCACCAGCAATGGTGCAAGATGGCACACGTGTGAATGACTTTAGATTTTATGACACTCACTATGCATTTAGCTTCAGAGGAGGTAAGAAAACAATATAGGTGAGTTATGGATCCCACAACGTCACGGACATAGTTTATGGGCTAACTTGCCTGTCTTCTCTGAAGGGGATGAGAGAAACTGAGTAAATCCAAAGAAAAATATCAAACACACAATGACCATGATGCAGGGTTCTCTAAGGCCTCTTGTGGGATTTCCTGGTCTCCAGGTGAGTGAAGACTGTGAGTCAGGAAAAGGAGGAGGCAGAGTTGCTGAGTTGGCAGAGGCAGGCCTGAAAAGCCAGACCCTGGACGATCTCTTCTGGATAGTGAGTGAATTAACTTGGCTCTAGCCACCACCACCTCAACCCTCATGTGGCAGCTATCTCTAAAAGGGAAACTGCCTATGTATTGATGTCCCAGGTCTGCACTACAGCGGGTTATGGGTCAGACACCATGATGTCTCAGTGGTCTTCACAATGATGCTCTAGCAAGCAGAAAGCAATAGACCAGGTTAGGTCACTTGCGCATGTTCCGGAGGGGGCTAATCCTAAGCATGAGAAAGGGACTGCTCTTCAGGTCTTGGTTTTGGAGCTCATATGCACATCCCAGAACCCAAGGTCATCAAAACTTCTTGGGTGTAAACATCACCAAAAGAAGCCCAACCCTGGCAACAGCAGTAACTCACGTTTGCCATGCATAGAGCCTTGCTTTTCCGCATCTGGTTTTACTTTATCACTCAGCTTATCCTCAGAGCCTCCCTGGTGAGCAATTGTTATTTGTGGTTCTCCCCTACTTCCCAGAGGACTGGAAGCCTGAGATACAGCAGGTCACTTCCCATGGGTATGAAGACTACAAGTGGCAGAGGGTACCCAGGTTATTGTACCTAAAGCTCTTGCTGAGCTGAACTCGGATCTGCAGCCCTCTAGTGCAGCCCTCTAGCCCTTGTCCCTGGTTCTTCCACTTCCCACTTTTCTGGAATTGGTGAAGTAGGGACAGGGAGACCAGCAATTCTGAACCTCCAGAGTTATTTATGGGCCTTGACCCTCACGCTGATGCCTGTCAACAGCAGTGATGGGTTAGGGACACCAAAAATTTGCAGATCAACCTCTGCCCTGGTCAAATAGGCCTGGCCAGGATTTGTGTGATGCCTTGAAATCGGTTAAGGACAAATGTACTGCATTCTCCTCTCTCCCTTTCAGTTCTAGTGTCTGCTCCTCAGATTTCTTCGTGCTTTGGGGTGGGACCAGCTGCAGAGCTGAGAGGCTGCTGGAGGACAGGCTTGGAGTGACCACCCAGGAAGTCTTGAGAGTTGGTAAAACCACTGGAATGGGGGAGTACATGTACCCAGGAGCTGAAGCACCAAGAGCTGGAGTACAGTGCCCAGCCTTTCTGCTTTTCCTTGCTGTAGATCCAGCTGGGATCTACTGGGTATGCACAAGGCACTGCAGCCACAGGCAGGACAGGAGAGTCCACACCAGATACATCCTTGAGTGACAAGGTAAATGAAGCTCCTTCTGGCCGCGTGAGACATGATAGGAAACAGGAAGTAAATCTGCTGGGTAAAGCGATGGACAGTTCAATATAAACAGGCATGACACCCAGATCCAATCTGACCAAGCATGGTATGAGGCACTCAAGAGCAGAGTCCTACACACCTTGTGACAAGGTAACTTCTGGCTGAACAAACAAGGCTGCTCTTGGCTGGAGACTATCTCCTGCTAAGAGCTTATCAAACATGACTCTGTCTTGCTAGTCGTCTTTAAGGTCTTCTGCAGTGTCATGGCATTTTGTTATCCTTACTGCACACTTTTTCTTCATGCTGAAAAAGATGAGGGGTGGTCAAGCTGCAGGGTGAGTGGCAAGGCCAGGACCTGGCTGGGGATGTCTGCGGTTTCCAGGATGTGGCCCCAAACCTGAGCCCAGCTTCTTCCTTTGTTCTCAAGAAAACCATCCCATCATGGTTTAGGCAAGCCATAGACATGCCTGTCCTCCTGACCATCCAATTAAGGCCCATGGAGGGAAAATGGAGCTGCCGTAGTCTACTTTGACATTCTGGGTTTAAAAGCCCCTTCCATCATCCTTCTGGGACATAGTTTGTGGCCCCACCTCTAGATGGCTCCTGGCTGAGAAGGGTATCTGAGAAATCTTGAACAGCCCTCTAAAGGATGACATTGCTTGGTGGAAAGGGTGTCTGGGAGCTGGCTCCTTCCCCAAGCCCTGACAAAGGCCCCTGCTCTCTCTGCATGAAGCTTGCTGATTTATGCACAGGGCCAAGGGGAGGCCCCCAAGCAGAATAATGACTTATTTGGGAAGATGAGCAGCCATCTGGGCATGGGCCTTTCTGCCTTCAGGATTGATGGCGATGCATTAATTTCCCTCGAGATGTAATGGCCACCCAGCTCAGCCATTTCTTTCTCAGCAGCATCTATTAGGGGTGCTGGCTGAGGGCACACTTGCTGAGGGAATGGAAGGGGCACCAGGTGGACGGTGGGAGTTTTACTGCGTACTGCTAGGATTGACCTTTAGAGTTCCAGACCGTTGCTGACATACAGTGAGTAAGGAGAGCAATGTGGCCTCAGACTCACTCTTGCAGTCATTCCAACTGCTCAGCAAAGAGCAAGGGCAACCCCAGCGACTTATGTCAGATGCAGGTCAGAATGGCCAAGTGCCCAAGCATGCGCTCAGGGTCCCTAGTTTGAAATAAGGCTGATGTCTCATTTTACAGGCTCAGACCCTAATGCCCTCTCTCATTTCTACTCATTCACCTACTCTACTGGCAGGGATTCAACTGAGGACAAGAGTCAGGGCTTCTGCCTCCAATTACCTTAGCACCTATGTAAGTCAAACACACAGAGACTCCAAAATATACTGAGAAGAATATACTGCTAAGAATGCTGGGAACTAGAGTCTGGTAATCAGGAAAGATCTTGCTGGGAAATGATCTGCCTACTGGGAGTTGGAGGAGGTCAGGGAGTCAGTTGTGCACAGATCCATCAAGGCTTGACTCAGGCCTTTACCCTGCAAACAAATATAGATCACCAGCAAGGGAGGCTTGAGGTTAGTAGTGATTGCCAACATAGGCAGGGCTGTGTGTCTGGCCACCACCATCCTCTCTTCATAAGGCAGTCCTGATCCAGCCTTGGCTAGACTTACCTGCTCTCTCTCTGGGGCAGGCAGGCAAGAGACTGAGAGGAGACGTTGGCCCAGCTCAGGAGAGAGGACTGGGGCAGGCTAGTTATTCTAAGGCTCTAGTCCGATTTAACCAGACATTTGTGTTGGCTAGGAATAAGGCTCCAGAGTGGACAATGGCTCTGCAACGAAGGATGCAATGAGGGGTGGTAAGATGAAGGGATAATAGGCCTGGGGTCAGCTGAGCTGTGGGTGAAGGGCAGCTCTGATTCCCCCCTCCCCGCCCCAATGCATTGGCTAGCTTTGGGGCTGCAGGACTTCTCAGAGCCCGACGGGCCTTAGCATGGGCCTTGCGATTGAGGACTGGGGCCGGAAGCACAAACAAACATCGTACCAGAGGAAGAGCTCCTACTTGGCTGCACTCCTGAGTTTCTCTAACTGGGTGGGGAGTTCTTATTTACGGATAAGTAGCCATCTGTCTACCTCTGACAATCTGAGGGACTAAATATAATCTCCTGCTTAAACACAACCAAAAATGCAAAACTAGAATATGGATTTACCAAATTGTATCTTTATAGCTACAACAAGAGGGACTGCTGCTCTGTCCACCACTGATTCTGGTCTCGAAAGAAAGCTTCCCTTTCCTGTCAGGAGGGAGAGGAGGCTACAGGGAGATGGTGTGGAAGTGGGCAGGCTTATCTCTGTTCCCAGAGCCCCCAGCTGCCCTTGCATACACTTCATTCTCTCAGCTCACCAACAATCCCACTGGGACTTAATCTCAACAAGTCTCACTTCTAATTCCTAAATACTTTCCCATTTGTTTTGGTGTGAGGGGCTAAGCCAGGACTTTGTGCATGTTAAGCACATGCTCTACCACTGAGCTATATAGCCCTAGGCCCTTCAACCCTTAGCTTTTAAACACAGATATACTCTGGTCTAGTGCTGAGGGCAGATTGGCACTTGTTTTCAAGATAAATTTATACTTTCATCACAGCAGGAAGAAAAATGAAATACTGGACTTGGGTTTCCTGGGAAGAAGCAGCCCTCCTAGAGCTCTAGCTTGGCCCTACATACTGCAGTAACCATTAGCAAGTGAATTTGGGTTTGTGCTGTGTGTGTGTACATGTGTGAATGTATAAGCCAGACATCAACATCAATATTCCTCAACTGCTTTTTTACCTTACTTTTGGAGATAAGGTCTCTCACTGAAGTTGGTACCTACCAGTTTGGTTAATCTGGCTGACCACCAAGCCCCAAGCATCATCCTGTCTCCCTTTCCCAGAACCACTGTGCTTGGTTTTTCACATGGGTTCTAGGGATTCAAACTCAGATCCTCATGGGTTGTGTGTATGGCAACTACTTTACCAACTGAACCCCGTCCTCAACTCCAGATCTGGTTCTTACTAAGTAAGCAACTTACTCTGACTCCCCACATGTGTTTGCGTGTATATATGCGCACTGCATGTGAGCGTGCTTGTGGTCATAGATTCACTCAAAAGGCCAGTGTCTAGGGTAAGTGTGGATTTTTTTTAAGCAAGAGCTGTCAAAAATTGAGGGGGATGTTTATAGACTTAATTTACATACACTGATGGTCTGGATCTGAATGCTTTATCATGGTCAACAATGTTCTCATTTCTTGAGAAACAAAAGCAAAATGCCCTGCAGGTTTGATTTCATTTTAAATTCTGACCACTTGAGTCAGACACTAACATTCTGCAGCAGAGCCGTTAATGACTGGAACTCTACTCCTTTCCTTTCAAAACCCAACTTGAGCTTTAGTTAAAATTCTTCTGTCCCATTTCAGCTTGCAAAGCCCCACTGACCTCTGGCTCAAGATTGCTGGCTTAAGATTTGAGGGCATGAGAAGAAAAGTGGTAGCCTGTTCCTGCAGCTGGAAGATCTTAGTCCTTTGGTCTGGGAGAGCTGGATGGCCATGGAAGATGAAATTTAAGCCTTTTAGGACAGAAAGGCAAGGGGAGTTTTGGGGAGAAGTGAGATGAGCTACCTGAAGAAAGCCGTGCTCAGAGGAAGGATCTGAGTAGTAGGGACCAAGGATAGGGTGACAAAGGTGGGCAAGAAGGCAAGGTGGGGCTGAGAGGCTAAGACTGAGGGAGGCCAGAGAAGTCCCAGGGTAAGTGCAGTGGGTGGAAGGGGCTAAGGGCTAAGAACTATAACTGGAAACCCCAAAGCAGAGGGGTCTAGACTAAAGGCTCCTGCTGTTTCTCAGGCCGGGGAGCCTGCTGGGTAGACCTCAGTCCGGGAGGCAGAGCCAGGGTCCCATAGCCCCAGAGCATCTCACAACTAACTATCCTTGCTTGGTCACCTGGCACCCTTTCCCAGGGGCCCCTGGATGTAGTGTGTCAGAGAGCCTCTGCCATCCTCTCCAGCCCAGAAAGCGGTCAGTTTCCAGCTGAACAGAGTGATGGCTCCCAAAGATGGCCATGTTCTGATCCCTGGAACCTGAGAACAGGGAATCTCCAAATTGGATGTCACAAGTATGATTAACTTAAAAACCTTTGGGATTGCTAAAGTAGGTGCAATATAAATAGAAAAAATCCTTAAGAGTGGAAGATCAAAGCAGAAGGTCGGGGATGGGGTGGTCAGAGAAAAGGAAAACCCACCATTGTTGGCTCTGAAGATGGGAGGACTGGACTCTAGTAGCTAGGCAAGGAAAGAGGGCAGGTTCTCTCCTAGAGCTCCCAGAAAGGAATCGTGCTAGGATTTGAGCCTAGTGGGGCCCACACTGTTTTTGGGACCTCAGAGTGGTAGGGTACTCAAGTCTGAATAAATGTGATAGGGGAGCCACCAGAATCCAACACATACCACCTGATACCCTGGACTGGACAAGTGTCACTAGCTTCATATTCTTGAGACTTGACTTTGGATGGGCCAATGCATGTAGGCCCTCACCTGGGCCACCTGCTTGGTAAACAATCGTAAGAATACTGGATTCAACAATTCAGGCTCTCAATCAGTTCTTTTTCCCTTCCCTGGAAAATGTTCAACATACTATTCCCCATCTTTGCTGGGGCATCCAAACGTATCTTTGGATGGGTCTTTCCCCTGCTGGATGCCACCAGCTGCCTAAAGGAGGGCTGGGCTCATGATTTTTCTGTATCCCTGATACCTAGCCACTGCTTAGCCAATGATGAATGTGGCTCCTTAGAGCGTGGCCAGAGGATGGGGAAGTCCTAGTTCGGAGTCCAGAGTTCCAGTGCTGTGCTGATCTGTGCATGGTCTCCTGTTCCCCAGCACGGCATGACACTGAGCAGGTTACTGAACCTTAGGCTTCTCTGTTTTAGCATCCGCCTCTGTAAAAGGTAAGGATGACAGGAACTACTTGGGCAGCTTGTGAGGGCTCAAGGAGTAGCTGTCTGAAACACTGCTAGCAGGGTCTGGCCTTAGGAAAAGGTCGCTAGGCAGTGTCTGTGATGATTACTGTTTCACACAACAAGATGATAGGAAAGGAAGCAGCTGAAGCCAGGGGACTGGAAGACCTTAGGAAATAAATACCAGTAATAGGGCCAGATAAATCTAGCTCTCAACCTCCTGCTGTATACTTCTCGAGGCTCACATTTCTGCCTCTGACTTCTCTGAGAGTCCAGTATGGGGGATCACAGGAGGGAGACACCAAGGGAAGCAGATACAGAAAGCTGACGGCTCTTCGCCAGGCTCCCTGCAGTGGAGAATGCAGAGCAGAGCTGGGAGAGAAGTGAATTTTATGGGAAGCCACCTAAAGGCTAAAGGTTAACAGGAGTCATTTAAATGACATGCTTTATTTCCTGGCTTTGCACTGCTCTGGAAAACCCCGACTACATTTAGAAAAATGCAGAGCATATTATAAAATGCAAAGGGCTGGTTCTGTGTAATGAAAAAAGATGAATGCAAGAGATAATTTGGAAGTACAAAGATGAAGATCCAGGGAGTTATAGGGGCGTGTTCTGCATAAGGATTTGGCAGGGAAGGGAAGAAAGGTTTGTCTAAACTGGGTTACAAAATGGGTCTCCAGGCGGGGATTGGGAGGTGAACCAGATGAGGGGATGGGAACTTTTAATTCTTAATTATACGTAAATGATTTGGAGAAGCTGGGAGAACCAGGAGAGGCCAGCTCAGGCCTCCCAGTTGTTGAATCTCCCTGGTCTGCTTGTCTGACTCCAGCCTGGATAGTCTGTAGGTCCTGGAGCATTTTCACGACTGTGTCTGAAACTGGGCAGACTGCTTTCAGGACTGGCACTGGTTCAGGACAGGCAGATGAGTTACGGACAGCCTGGGATTTCCATGCCGCAGACAGCTGTGGACTGTAGAAGGGAACTTCATTCGGAGCCAGGTCAAGTGATTTTAATCAAGGTCAAGCACAGTTTGCCTGAGGACTCATCTACAAGGGCCGCAGAGCTCTTTGGATTCAACACGGCCTAAGGGTTCACATATGGGACTGGGGTTCTGAGCAGGCAGCTTGGGAAGACTACTGACCCATCTCCAAAATTCTTCTCCCTCAGAAAAGGCATTTGAGACCTCCAATGAGGCTAGTGGATTTATTCTTGATTATGATAAGCAAGCTGTGTGTGGTTACTTTACACAAACCCAACTGCACACAAGCAATCACGAAGGGGAAGGGCTGATGGTTACAGGGCTGGCTAGCTGTCCATACCCATCTGGAGGAGGTGGACAGTGGAAGCAACCCTTTCCTACCTAGCTCTCAACCTCCTGCTGTATACTTCCCGAGGCTCACATTTCTGCCTCTGACTTCTCTGAGAATCCAGTATGGGGGATCACAGGAGGGAGACACCATGCTGCACCCACCACGAAAGCCCCTCTTCCTCTGCAGAGTGCTTAGGGACAGGGACTCCTGTAGTCCCATGGTTAGGACTGTGTCAGGCTCCTTGAGATCCATCACATAATGAGGAGTTAAGACAGCAGTGTATCTTCTCCAGCCTGAAAGTCAATTTCTGGACCTAGACGTACACAGCTGTTGCCTCACACCCAGAGCCACTTCCCTGCTGACATTTGGCTGATTGGCAAGTGGGTAAGGAGAGCTTCCAGAGGGAAGTAGAATTCACAGAGAGCAGCAAAGACTAAGTGCTGAGTTCCAGAACCGTCCTCACTCTGCCTGAGAACATGGTTCCCAACTCTGGCTATGCCGTCCTCTAGAAGGCTTGCAGATAGCAAGGCTTTGCCCAGAGTTTTGAAGTTACAGGTGATGGCAAGAGCCAGCTCTGGCTGAGGCTCCCTGCAGCTCTCCACCTGCCCTGCCCTGGCTGGCAGGGTCAGGGGTGGAGTCTATGCCCTACATCAACTCTGAACACTAGGGTAATGTGGAAAACCAAGGGCTGCCTCTACTTCCAGGCAAATCAAAGTAGAAATGACAACTTAAGCTTTGAAATATTCCAAGCTCAGTATTCTGTATATTTCTCTTGCTCTTGATTCTCAGACATGGTTTCATGTCTTGATCACCCTGTCTCGCTGTCCCAGTATCTGAAGGCGCAAGTTGGTACCCTCAGAGAAAGTGGCTTGTGTGGAGGATGCAGCATTGGTTTTTCTTCCTGGAAGCATCCTTGAGCACTGAGTGGGGACACTCAGGAGAGGTAGGAGGATGGGGACCGAACTCAGCTTTGTGCTTGCCAGGCAGTCTACACCTGAGCTACACCTGCAGGTCTTCAGATACATTTTTAAAACCTAGTAAGCCGAAACTTGACACTCACTTGAGAACTTGGTCCAAACCATCCACTGTGTCTGTTACAGGTTATACCGTCCACTAAGACTTCAGAGAGCCTCACCTGGCAGTTTTTAAGACTTAGGTGAGGGTATTCATTCTCTGCTCTTTAACAGAGAATTTAACATAGGATTAATATAGACTCTCTAACAGAGATTCTAATAGCCATCCCATGGTACTCTAGTGTCTTCCTACTTGTTATGTATTTAGGATCCTGGGAGGCAGCATTTCTAAGTACTCTGACTAATCCAAATAGAACCCATCTTCCAAGAAGAATACAGGACGAAGGAGCAGTCTGATTCCTCCAGTCTGCTCTGCCCAGGTTGGTGGAGTGAGCTAGGAGAATGAGGACAGGCTAAAGGCAGACTGGGTCCAGTTAGATGCTGGTGAAAGTGGTAGGTGGCTTCCTGGGAAGGGAGGGGAGAGGCATGTGGAGGTGACCCTTTCTTGACTTAGACCTTCATAAAGGTCATGATATATGTTGCTGTTTCAGTATCCCCAGAGATTTATTTTGGGTGTTCTGTGGTCAATGAGATATCAGGGCCAGAAGCCAGTCCTCCTTCCTGAGGCAAGGGGCAGTCACTAGACCTTGTGTGATCCTTCTTTTGTTGGGCCAGATGGGGAGGTAGCCCTGTGGTGGGCAGAGAGATGGCAGCTGCAGGATCTAGGGTCCTGTGTGTGTCATATCCTCAGAGAGCATCATTGAGAGGACCAGTGCAAGGGATATCTTGAAACTCAACACTAACCCTCAAAGAGGCTCTCCTAGAGATACCTATTTCCTATGGTGGTTCTCACTACCCTCTCTTCCTCCTGTCAGCCAGATGGTGTCAAGGAGGCTGGCTTCAGTGGTCAGCAACACAAGGCAGAGCATGTCTCAAAGGCCACTGAAGAGCCAGCATCACAGAATTGTGGATGTGTAGGCAGCATTACAAAGGACAGAAAGTGTGCTACACAGGCACGTTAAGCCTTGCAGAAGACCCCACGGCAGAAAGCTGTTGACCACAAAAGCTTCTGGTGTCTGCTGTGGAGAAGTGAAGGAATCGCTCCCCCAAAGGCCTGTGTTCCGGGTCACAGTAAGAGTGCAGATACTGCAGGGACTGAGAAGGGTCAGGCTTTACCCACCTGCTGCCCGAACTGGCCAATTTCCTGACCACTTTAGTATAGAGATGAGAGACAGAGAGAGGAGGCAAGGCTACTCAGGGACTTCATCCTCCACAGGGACTGCCAGCAATGGGCTTTGGAAGGACTGAGGCAGCTTTCTGGCCTGTCAGGTCTAAGGGCACAGGGGCAGTGGCTACGGACTGGGATCTATGAGGCCATGTCAGGACTGCTCAGTTCTGTCAGACAACATCTTACCCTCCCAGCAGTGTTTGGAACACAGAGCCACAGGAGTCTGAGGTGGAAAGGTCACAGAATATGCCTTAGGAAGCCAAGACAGGTACTGGAAACAAAGGGATCCATCCAGCCTTGCCAGTGCAAGTGTCCAGAACCCATCCAGCACCCAAGGGCTTCAAAGGGCCTCAGATATCATGGTTCTTTGGGAAACCCATGTTCCCAACTTCCCTCCTGTTTGAGAAGTCAGTTGAAGATCATGTTCAAATACCCAGGACAGACAGGGCTTTGGAAAATGGCTTCAAGCTGCACAGTGTCTTCTGTAGAAACAATGATTTTACAGAGAAAGAAGAGCAGAGTCCCAAAGCCAACTCCCCTCATATAGTGTCTCCCCTCCTGCCCTGCTCAGGCTGTCATCTGGAAATCCTGCTGCCTCCTAGCTTTCATCTTGATCCGAACTGTCCTAGACCCACTTCAGTCCACAGCCAACCAAAGAGGCCACAGTTGTTAGGCGACCTTGTGCTCTCAGCAGAACATGTCCCTCTAATGTAGTTCAATTATGATTGCAAGTTTATAAAGCAGGAAAAGATTACAGGAATGTACATTAAACCACATCAATGAGTGCTACTGAGAGAAAAAAAATAGGTCCAGCAGACAGGTACCAATCAAATAATCAATACGCAGGAAACAGCTACATCACCCTGCTTTAAAAGAACCAAATAATGCTGCAATTGGATTTACTTAGAAATTTTCCACTTGAACAAAAGTGACAGCTGTATTATAATCACATTTCCAGTCAGTTTATAAGATACAAATTTCATTTCTCCATATTTCGACTTCATTTCTGAAAAGTGGCCAGTAACATTATTCATCAAGTATACGGAGGAGAAGTCTAATTCATAGAGAGGGGAAATGGCGCTAACCCTGAGTCTCCATTTCCTCGGTGGATGGATTTAATTCATATCTGTTTTTCTTCCCCTGATCCAGCCAGCTCACAGACTGTTTTAAAGCACAGCAACAAAGAAGGAAAAGGGGGGAAGAATGGAGCGAGGGAGGGGAGTTAAGAGAGGGAGGAAAGAGAGAAAATATTAATTTCAGCCCTCAGAGAAGCAAAATGATTTGGGGCCACTCAACAGCTAAATAAAAACAATCCACATTTTAAAGAAACTGTCAAGGAGGATATAAGATTCTTGAGACATTTCGCTAGATTGGGGCATGTGTCAACAAAGAACCTTACTGTTCTATACCACATATAGCTAGGACCAAATGTCAGTCCGTAACTTACCATCCATCTGCCTCAAATGAGAGACAGCACTTGGAAATGCCACTTTCATGTTACTGAAACTCTCTTGCTTCTACATAACTCAAGCTGCTGCTAAAGCCTTAGTTGGGACAATCCTGCAAGCCTTTCCTGAGAGCCCACTGTGTGACAGCTGCTGTGCTTGGCCCCAGGAGACATAAACTAAGCAGGAGGTGTGAATTCATTTGAGGTGTGCTTAAGGACTGGGACCAGATGCTGATCAGGAGCGAAGCAGGCAGAGATGGGCAGTCAGCCCCCACATGGCATGTTGCCAGGGAGACACACATGTGTCACAACAAGGGCAGGGGAGGCACAGAGACATCTTGGGGTCAGTGTCACATGACAGACTCGGGGTAGGGAAGAGGCACCGAGGACTGACTGCAGAAGTGAAGGGTACAGCTGCCAGGCTGGATGGTAAGCCTCTGATCGTGAGACTGGAAGGGAGGGCTCAGGAGCCACTTTAAGTCCATTTATTTTGCTGCATGATGGACAGGTAGGGACACCATTAGGATGCTTCACCAAAGGAGAACCTGTATGGGTTCTTCAAGGTTAAGGGTAGGCCAGGGAGGGTGGGCAAAGAGCCACCGAACCACAGCTCCCTTGCAACTCAGTTCTCCAGATGCTGCGTGCACATGCGTGTTGGGTTTCATGTTAACGGTGTCATCTCAGTTCAGTCTGACACCGAATAAAACACTTCTCTAGGGCTGCAGCCTGGACGCCTGACCTGAGTTCTCTACTATGGTCTTGGCAGGTCTGCTCAAATCAGCAAATGTGTTCCTGGAACGTGTCTTCTTCCATTTTCCAGTGTGTGCCTTAGACAGGGACACTCATGACACCATGCTTTCTCAGACCCTACAGAGGCTCTTCTAGAGAGCAATCGTGTCACTTCAGCTCTCAGCGTACAGTCAGGACATGAGTGCTCACTGGGTTTATTCCCAAAGTCTGTGCCCACTCCACACCACACAGAGGATTTCTAAGGGGATCTCTTGTTTAGCCTACAGAGTCCAGAAGCAGGTACTGTTAGACTCACTCAATTTACCAAGAAGGAAAATAGTCAACAAATCACAGAAGACATCTCCACAAAAAGGTTGATACAGAGATATTATTCTTAGATTCTTGCAACTAACGACACCTAGCAGCCATAACCATGGATACATCTTTGATTAAGAAAATGCTAACATGGTCTGGAGCCCTAGAGTCTCAAACCACTGGGAGGCACCTGGTGAGTACTGGGAATGGAACGCAGGTCCTCTGCAAGAGCAGTGTGAACTCTTAACCAATGAGCCACTGCTCCAGCCCATGCTAACATTTTCTTAGTCAAAGATGTATCCATGGTTATGGCTGCTAGGCAGGTGTCGTTAGTTTCAGGAATCTAAGAATAATATCTCTGTATCAACTCTTTTTGTGGAGTTGTCTTCTATAGCGATACATGACTATTTACTTTTTGGGTCAGTGCTGACCTTGAACTAACAATCCTCCTGCCTTAGTTTCTAACGTCATTACAATCATATGACACCACACTTAGCTTTCAGTATCATTCATTCATTGTTTTGTGCTGGTGGGGACTGAACCTCGGGCCTCACATGCTAAGCAATCATTCTCATTTTTAGTAAGGTCATTTCTATATTTTGTCTAGTAAATTAATCATTTTTTGCAGTTCCAAGAATGGAGTGGAGAGCCTTGTGCATGCTCGGTTAGCGCTCTTCCATGCGCTCTCTCCGGCCCAGCACCTGCAATGTTGGGACGCTCAGGCTGCTACTAGGGCATTATGCCGTCTGTCTGTACTTTTCATTGTGCTGACTGTACCTGCTACTTCCTCATTGTCACCAGTATGAAGCCCATGATCATGCCTGGGTCATCAGCAAAATAAGCCACCAGAGAACTTTCGAGAACTGATAGACAGAATTGCAAAATGGTCATTGGTTTTGCAAGACAAATCAATGAGTTCACATTTTCACAGACTTACAGTCAAACCACATAGCCTGCTTGGGGAGATTCACGATACTTTTTCTGGAAATGGATCTCCAAGCAATGGGACAAGCACAATCAGGCATGTTCACCATGCTTAAGAGCTCTCTGCAAAAGAACTAGAGAAAAGTGCAGATGGGAAAACTGCTAAACCATCTATCTGCTGGGGGCAGGCAACCTCCGCAAGGTCTTTCATGACATTCGCAGAGGTCTGGGGGAGGGGGTAGGGCACTCATCTCTATTGTACAAGGACCAGGGGGTTCAATCTCCAGCATCACAGAAACAAATATAACCCTCACAGTTACACTCATCCATCAGTAAACAAAAAGGGACAAAGGCTGGATCTCAATCCCAGATCAAGCATTTGAGGACAGTGTGACAACCTGAGCTTCACTGGGCATGCTCGATCTGGGAAACAAGTTAGGTTTGGGGTGGGGTGCTGATGTTGGGATGCACCAGTTGTGTCTAAAGAAGAGGAGGAGACAGAGAAAGCTGGTGCCAGAAGATGCAGGACTTGAGGGTCACCAAGGCTCTGCTTGTTGCTCAGAGTGGGATGGGAGGCCAGAGTCTGATTTTTGTTTTGACAGGCTGACATTACACTCTGAGAAGAACTGTAGGCCCCAAGGGAGAAGGAAATGACATGACAAAAGGTGGACTAAAGTAATCCAGGTGAAAGACGATAGCAGCACAATGCTGGAGTAGGTGCTAGAGTGGAGCAGGGCCAAGAGGTGGTCATCAACACTGGAAACGAAGAGGTAAGGGGCACTGACCAATGGAAGTGGAGTGTGAGAGAGAGAGGAGGGGGTCAAGATGAGCCCAAGGCACCAGGCAACAAGACAGTACTGTGAACAGCAGAGATGAGAAGGCTACAGGCTGGTTCTGTGGGAAGATGGATCTTCAGGTGGTCTTCAGAACAAGGGAGGCACCCAGAGATGCTGCTGGGAACACAGGTTTAAGAGCTCAGGAGCTGCTCCTAGCTGAGAATGTGAGCTTGGGACAAGGGTGTCCCCACACAAAAAAGGGTGGACAATAATCGTCTGGGGGGCAGATGCAGACGGCACATGGCCAGATTCTCTGAGACTCAAAAGGAATAGGAAGTTAGGTTTCTACAATGAGATATTCTGATTTTAAAATGTTGGCAGCTAACATAAAATTTTCTTGCTAACAACATTCTACCTACCAGTTGCCAAAGAAGACCAGCAACGTGCAATCTCTCACCCTCTTTCTAATAATCTTACAGAGGTAAACATCGCTGTTCTCATTTCACCTATGAGGGAGCAGAGGCTCAGAAAGGAGAATCCATTTGCTTAAGGCCACACAGCTGGGAGGGAGCAGAGGAGGACTTTCTGCATTGTCCTGGGATCTGCGGTTTCTCCCACAGTGACAGTCACCTCTCTTAAACAAGCAGATCCTAGGCTAGAAGCAGTCAGGAGGGGAGGAGGAAGGGCCAAAGCAGCCTATGGGGCTAAGACATGAGGGCAAATAAAATAGTCCCCCCATGTGGGTCCCAGAGGACACACTGGATCCAATGAAACTGGTATTTGTGCAATAATCCACCTCTGAATCCTGGGCACAGAAGATGGAGTGGGGGGTAGAGTGTTAGGACACTTCTGTTGGGGGACACAGCATGTGAGCCACACGTGGACAGTATCTGGTAGACCTGGGTTCTTCAGGAAAGCTCCGTGGGCCCAGCCTCCCTGTTATATCTTTTGACCCATAAACTAACTTTTCATGCTGAGGCCAGAGAGGCTTTCTGAGACACATCAAGTCACCAACTTTATAAAACCTTGCTGTATTACCTGAGGATAAACACTATTCTTGCTCTGCCCACTGGGCCTGCCTCTCACCACCACTACCACACTCTATGGCCCTCCACATGCAGCCTGGGACCATTTGCTGCTCTGACCTCCAGACAGGCCAGCTGCCACCTGCTCTCAGAGCACTTGGCATAGCCGCCATCCAAGTTTTACCCTGTGATGCTGTGGGGCAGTCACCTCCTCCTGAGACCGGGAGCTTGGAAAGCCTGCTTTGTGTGCGCATGTTTGTCCTCCTACCTAGTGAGGCACAGCACATGGGTGCTTCCTAGACACTCCCTTTTTCTGCAACCATACTCTATTTTCCTAGTATTTACAGTGTCCTTTTATGAAATGACAGTTCATAAGTTCTTTTGAATTAAAACAAATAAACTCTTTCCCCCCCTGAGACAGAGATTTCCTCATTTGCCCAGGCTAGCCCTGACATCTTGGGTTTAAGCCATCTTCCTGCCACGCAGTGCTGTGCCTAGTCATACTGATTTGCTAAAAGTAAATAAATACATAAACAAATAAATTTTTAAAATCTGGCTTGGTTTAAAACAAAACAAAAAAAAACTTTTCCATCCTGTCCTCAGAAGCTCTGTCTTCTACTATTCTGCTGTGATGCTGTCCTGGATCATGGAACCCTAGAGTCTGTAGGAGGATGATACTTCCTAGTCTCCAGACCCTGGGGAGCTCCACCTCAGGAGCCTTGTGGTCCAAAGCTAAAGTCTGCATGCTCAGATCTGTCTCTGGAGGCTCTAGCAAGCTGCTGCAGGGTTCTGCCAGGCAAAGGTGGAAACTTCCAGTGACTGAGGGGTGGTTCTGTACAACTCCTAGCCCCATGGGACAGGATGTGGGCTTCTAACCTGCTTTGCTCTGATCTGAAGGGACCATGTACAGAGTGGCTGTGGAGGGCTACCTAAGGCAGTGTCCTAATTGCCTCATATTCTCTGTGCTCCCTCACCATGTATCTCACCTGCTGCAGGGATCTGGCTCCTCTATAGGGCCTGGCTGTCCTGATGACCTGCTGAGTCACCATCTATCGGTCCTTGCCCTGTGGACAGTCCCCTAAGTCACATCCCCAGAGTCAATCTATACCTCTGCCAGTCACTTACAGAACACTGACCCTGGATATAAGCCATCTAGGACCCCTGTGTCCCTGGGACCTGTCTTGCCTCTTAAATAGCCTCCCCACCATTGCCATTGTGCCACCATTGCTCTGAGCATGTCATATGATGACATCATTACATTCCAGCTCCTGGAACTGTGCCTGACATATAGTATATACTCAACACCTGAAAAGATGAGTGGATCTTCACTGATCGGATTTTCACTAAATGGACTTCATGGATGGATTTAAAAGTCAGAATACATTGGGTATTCTGCTCAAACCCTCAATCCTGGCACTTGAGTAGCTAAGACAGGAGGAAGGCTAGCCTGGAGTTCAAAGGCTAGCTGTGATTACAAGGTGGATTCCAGGCCAGCTTGGGTTACTGAATAAGACCCTATCTCACATAAAAAAGTCAGAATATAATTTGATGCACAACAGATACTACTGTGGTTGTAGTCATACAGCAGCTGGCTTCCAGTTCTACCAGGGGCTGCCTATGACATCAGCAGGGCATGCTGAGAGCAGAGGAATGGAGTTCTACCTCTAACCTCCAACAGCAGCCAGTACCCTGGAGTCTTGGGTCTGCAAAATGGTGGCCACTCATTCATTCAGCTAAGAAGAATACTGCAAGTCCTTATCTGCTGGAGAGGATTGGAAAAGTCATGACAACACGTGGAGCAGGCACATTATAAAAGGAAAGTCTTGGGCGGATGATACGAACTCAGTACTAACAGGGAGGCTGAGGCCGGGAGGTGGGTGACCAGAATGCTATTCCTTGGGTTTCTTTCCTTCTCTGTTCTCTCCCTCTAACACTCAGCAGACACAGCAAACAGCCCATGTCCTCTGCCCCATGCCAGCTTCCTATTCAGGATAATGAAGGTAGGCTTCAATTAGGGCAGAGCCAGAGTGTGACCACACCTCTGCTGTTCTGGGGTGAAAGCCACCTTTAGTGTGATACCTGCCATGCAGGACCTAAGACCCGGTACTGGTCGGTCAGCTGACTCTTGTCTGGCTGGTAGTGCTCTCCAAGGCTATGTTTCTTATCGGTGCAATGAGGTCGTAAAGACTCATTATGTCATGCTTCCCGTTTCTTTAAGCCCACCAGCCCTTATCATGGGAGATAAAAGTGCACCTATCCAAACCCCTCTCCATGAAGACAGAACATGACAGGCTTCCAATCACTCAGCCATCACCCACCTATTTCAGGGCCAGCTTCATAGAAATCTTTTGTGTACTTTGAAGTGTGATGATCTTCTTCAACATTACAGTCACCAAAATAACTTTAAACTTTCAAACAACAATATCAAAAGCCAGCCAACAATATGGTAGCATCAGGTTTTAAAATCCCTACTGCTCCGAGTTTTCTGAACGACATCCTCTTTAGCAAAAGACATAATTTGCAATCAAGCTGGGTAAAGCCAGCCAGCCATTATTTTCTTAATGGCCAACTACCCAAAAAGGTTCAGTTAAGTGATCTCAACTAGCAACTAATCAATTAAAATTGATAAGTGAAATACTTTTAACCTTTCTTTCAGCGGGGCCCTTCCTAGGGGGAAGAGAGAAGGAATGTGAATTCCCAGCATAAAATTTAATTCCATTTCGTAGATGTAACATTGAAAGGAGCCGTCTCCCTCTTTGCATGGATCAAATCAGAGAAAGATTGTTCCCGATTCTCTTCAGCCAACTCCATCAATTCTAGCCTTACAGAATTCACTATGGCTGGTTTTCAGGGTGAAGGTTCAAAGGAGACAGGCAAAGAGGGTCATAATTTCTTTATTTGTCTAGCATCAGGAGAGATGAAAGCACAAACAAGAGAAATGCCAGGAAAAGAAAAAAGATCCAGTGAGGTATCTCTGGCATCTTGGTCAGTCAGTGAGGGGTGCTACATGCTGGTGTTCTGTAGGAAGTAGAAGTCTCTGCTGTGCTGGGCCACTAGCTGCTCAGGTTAGGCCTTCAGCCTTAGGCCGTGGCTTTCATGGCATCTTTCATCCAGTCACCAAGGCAAAACTGGCCACTTCTCTTGCTTTTTTCATCCTTGGGTAGTAAGGATGGAGGGTGGAGCCTTGTGAACAAAGGCTTTCCAAGCGTCCTCTACCCGCAACTACTATTTTTTTGTTTGTTTGTTTTGAGATAGGGTTTCTCGGTGTAGCCTTGGCTGTCCTTAAACTTGCTGTGTAGACCAGAGAACCCTTGAACTCACAGAGATCTGCCTGCCTCTGCCTGGATTAAAAGTGTGCTGGCCTACAGAGTACTATCTGCTGTTTCTGTTTGCCCAGCCCATACCTCTCCTTTGACATTATCCTATTTGGATCTCCTTCCTCACTTAGGGTTCTGAGTTAACCCTGTGTCCTTAGCAGAGGTCCTTGATATTCCTCTGACAATTGCAAGATTTGAGGAAAGCTCCACTGTCCAGTCTGGGCTACTGAGAGTCTAGTCCAAAGTTTTACAGTTATTTCAGTCAGAGCTACTTAGCTGGCCTTGGGGCTGATGGTGGCCTTCTTTCTACTAGCTGGGGAAAGAGGAAAGCAGAGCCAAGGATGGCAAGGGGCAGCTTTGCACCGACTGTCTAAACAACCAGACTCAGCCATGCCTGAAAACAAAACTACTCGCAGCCTCCCAGAAGCTATTAGCCAGATCCCTTTCTTTTCCACTGCCAGGCTGGTTTGGGTTTTCTGTTTCTTTCTATGTATGTATGTATGTATGTATGTATGTATGTATGTATGTATGTATGTATGTATTTTTTGTTTTTTTGAGACAAGGTTTCTCTGTGTATACCTGGCTGTCCTGGACTCACTTTGTAGACCAGACTAGCCTTGAACTCAGAGATCCACCTGCCTCTTTCTCCCTAGTGCTGGGATTAAAGGCGTGCGCCACCACGCCCAGCTGGGTTTTCTGCTTCTTACGACTCCTAACATAGGGCTGGAGAGACAGCTCCGCAGTTAAGCAGACTTGCTGTTCTTATAGAGGACCCAACTTCAGTTCCCAGGACCCAATGGTGGCTCTTGCTTGCAACTCCAGGGAATCTGATACCTCTGGGCTCCAAGACACCTGCACTCCAATTACCTCCAATTACCCCTACCCCCATCTCCTGAATATACACACGTAATTAAAAATAGCAAAAAATAGATCTTAAAAAAAAGGCTCTAATGCATCAGAATGCTCTAACACACAGAAAACCTGTGTCCTTTAGTGTGTATGCACCCCATGACAAATGGAGGAAAGAGAAAGCCACACAAGTTATGAAAAGGGCTCTGGGAATACCAACGTCTCTTTTAAATCTCAGTTATAAGCTGGCCATGGAGACACATGCTTGTGATCCTAGGGCACTTTGGAGATGAGGCAAGACAATCTCAAGTTCAAAACCAGCCTGGCCCATTCAGAGAAACTCTGCCTCAAAAATAAAATAATTTTATTTTGTCTTATGTTGTAGAGAGACTTTTGAAGCAATGAATGATGGTGTCCTGATTACTTGTTTTCTTTATCAACTTGATACAGGCTAGGGAGGTTTTTGAGAAGAGGGAACTTCAACTGAGAAAAATGCCCTCACAAGATGGTCCTTTGGTCATGCCTGTTGGGTATTCTCTTGATTAATGGTTGAACTGGGAGGGCCAAGCTCTCTGTGGGTGGTGCTGTGGTAGGTGGTCTCTGTGCTGTATAAAAAGCAGGTTGAGGAAGCCCTGAGGAAAAAACACACCAGCAGACAGCATTCCCCCATGGCTTCTGTTTCAATTCCTGCCCTGACTCACTCCAATGGCCGACTGTGATGTGGAAGTGTGAGCCAAATGATCCCAAGTTGGTTTTGGTCACGGTGGTTTTACCACAGCAACCGAAATCCTCACTGAGACAATGGTCAATATGGAGTTCAACATGGCTTTCTGATTTGCAAAGCCCTCATTCTTACCTAAACACTGGTGATTTGCTTTTGGATTTTTTTGTGTCTTCTCATTTTGGTGGTTTGGTTTTTACGGGTTTTCTTGTGGCATCAAGAGAATTCTTCCCCCTGGACTCAGATAGACGCCCTTCAGTCCACAGTACCAGAAAGCCAGATCTGCTCTCACATGTCAATGAGTGCCCACTCTCACTGGGCCTCCTACTTGCCCAGCACTGACCTTTCAGCATGGTCCTAGGTCACTGGCAGTACCAACTGCATGTTGTACACACTCCCACCCTGAGCAGGTGACTCAACAGAGCAGCGTCCTGCATCCCCTGGCCCACCAGCGCAAGACAGGATGGCCGACTCACTCAGATCCAAGACATCATCTGTTTTGATCAGGTCCTCCTCCCGAGTCAGTGGCAACTGAGTCTCAGGTTCCCCACGCAGCTGCAGTGAGAGGGAACGCAGCATGAAGAATACCCGGATGGCCTGAATAGAGAGCAGAGGAGAGTGGAGTTTCAGGGGTGTTCTGGAGATGTGCCCTGAATGAAGGCAATGCATGGTGCCTCTTGGTTAAATGGAGAAGACAGAGAGGGACAAAACAGACTAGCCTTGAAGCACTGTAGCCTGGAGCTGTCACCGTATGAGGATACTGCAGGGGAGCAGGTGGCCTGCTTCAGTCCCCAAGAGGTTCAAGCCTGGGTCACTTCACTGGGCACTTTCCATTTGCCGGGACCTATCCCCAAGGGTCATGTTATCTTTAACCCACATCTTCTGTCTGTTAGCTTGCCCACTCCACAGGCAGCAAAAATAGCCAAGACTCAGGGATAGCACTTCCAGGAAGGACTACAACCTCCATGCCAGCCCATCTGAGCTAGTGGGGCTGGGAGACAGAAATCAGCAGCACATGTGCCAGTCCTATCTAGTAAATGGGGGCACAAGACAAGAGAGTAGCATGTGTGGAGGCTTTAGACTCACTGAAAGTCGAGTTCCCATCTTGAGTTTTCCACCTCTTGGGCCTGAGCCTTAGGAGGAGGAGGAGAAGTGTGACAGACAGGTGAGGACTGATACCCAGCCTATGGACAGCAATGTCCTGTGGGGCAGAGACAGCTTGTCAGCACAAGCATCCCTGACTCATGGGAAAGGGGTCTGTCAGCATCCAGTGTGGCCACCAGGCATGTCCTGTGAGCAGAGAAATGGCCACGTCACCACTGCCAGGGACATCTGTGCAGAAGCAGCCCTCAGCCCCAGAAACGAGCTTGCCACCAACAGAGAGCCCAGAAGCACAGGGCAAGTCACAGGTGAGGGTACACCTAGGTCTCTCCCTGACACTGGGGAACAGCTTCAGAGGCACACAGGCAAGGTCACCACTGTGCCCGTACCCCACTGTGGTGGACAAGACACAAGTTAGTAATCTCTAAATCTCTGGCTATGCTGCAGTCCTGAGACAAGGCTGAAGGGCACAGCCAGCGTAGGCCTGCAGAAGGGGTGGCCACGCAGGCCCTCAATAGATACCACTACCAACAAAAAGGAATGTCAGGGCAAACCATTGTGGCTTCACACAGATGAATTCCTGTTTGTGGCAAAGATGGTAACAGTCCTGGGTTACGCGAAGGGAAGAAACCCTTTATCTAGTAGAGAACTTTCAAGAAAAGAGGGGACAAATTCTTGCCTTCAAGGGACTAGAAGGTAACTGCATCCTGGTGGCCCAGGTAATGAGTATCTTTGATTAGCTACCAAAGCCCTGATCCCGCCTTGGAGCAGGCTCCTCATGTAGGAAGTCTGAGAGCACTCTATAACCCTGGCCTCATTTGAAGAAACATAGCCTTTTGAGTACAGGATAAAGGCAGTTTTCCCCTTGTGACGGCGAGGGTGGCATGAGGATCTGATCTGAATGTCCTTAGCAGATTTTAAAGTCTAGCCTTCATAGAGACATCTGCACCAACTAAAGAAACAGAGGTGTGGGTCTATTAAAAAAGAAAATCAAGAGCTCCTATCTAGAAAGCACCTACTATGCGCTGGGGCTTTGGGGTCTTATATTGTACATTTAAGACTACAGGAGCAAGGATGGGTGCTGATAGGGCACAGTGAGCTTGGCCCACACAGCTGTTAAGGGGCTAAGGCAAGCCTCTGTAACATCAGGCACACACAGACATAGCCCAGCATACCCGGAAATACAATCCCTGTGCCAGCCCAGAGCAGACAGCAATAAGATGTGTGGTGGGGAGAGGGTGTCATTAGGATAACTGGCTGAGCTCTCAAGTAAGTGGTTACTACTTTTGGGATGAGGAGATGGAAAGAAAAGGGCCTAATGCAGGCATGTCTCAGTCATGGGCAAGACTTACAACATGTTCATTGTTTTCAAGGTTCTGATGGCAAAGACCCCCAGCAGGGCCATGGCTAGAATGTGAAAACAGAAACACATGCTGCTTTTTGTAGCCCATCCCTTGGAAGACTGGAGCTTTCCAAGGAACTTATGAGTTGGGAATTTGGCTCTTAATGTAGGCATTTTGGTAAAACATCTGTTTTTGCTCTACAAATACTGAATGGAAGATATTTCCAGGAATATAAATAAAAATAAAGTCATTTAAAATATGAAGTAGAATATAAACCATATAAAATACTATTTCAAATACTAACTTTCAGGGGAAAGCCACATACACAAGAAGCCCACATCTAAGAACAGGAAGAAGTGAGTCCCACAGGGCAGGGTACTCCTCATGGCAGAAGTCGGCTCACAAGGTAGCTAGAGGGGCTGGCAGGCATACTGTCTGGCCCATGACCACGGCATGCCACTGTCCTAGATATACTGACAGCTACCTTTTACCACTCACCACTCATGGCCATTGAGCATTGTGTGGGGTTAGGGTGTCATCTCATTTGAGCCTCTTTTTAGTTTGCTCTCTCTCTCTGTATGTCTCTCTCTTTCGACAGGGTTTCTCTGTGTAGCCCTGGCTGTCCTGGAACTCATTCTGTAGACCAGACTGGCCTCAAATTCACAGAGATCTGCTTGGCTCTGTCCCTACCCTTCCTCTTGTCCTTGAGTGTTGGGAATAAAGGTGTGTGCCACCATGCCCAGCCTATCACTTGGGCCTCTTAACGATCCTATGTGGGTCCCATCTGACAAGCAGAGAGACTGATGCCCAGGGCTATTAGGCTAGCTGTCCAGGCAGTTCCAAAGCCTGTGTTCTTCTGATCACACTCCTTAGCCTTCAAAGGAGTCAGGGCTTGGGACCCAAGGTTTTATCAAGTGCTCTTCTTTTCTTTTCTAAATCAAGATACAAAATTTTAAAGACATAGTCAAAAGGAATAAGAAATGACTGTTTCAGATCTTGGAAGGCAGAAGATCAAATTCCGAAAGGGAAGGCAATAGACTGAGCTCTAATTTGAAGAAGAAACTTCCATTTCTTAGCTTCCATGAGTCTGAAAGCAAACCTTAGTCACATTCAGTATCTGGAGAGTCAGACCATACAGAGGCTTTGGAAGGGAAGGTCTGGAGTCAGAAGAATCTCAGCTCCAACTGGGGCTGAGCAAGCACAGGAATTCCCTGAGTCTGGGCTACAGCTCTGGGGAGCAGGTGCATGGTGAGTCCCTACTGAGGGTTCACCATGCCACAGGTGGGTAGTCTGAGCCCTAGGCTGGCCCTGGGACAAGCACTCAGTTCACCTCCGCCCATTTCCTTGCCATATTTGCAAGCTACTGGGTTTAGGTGACAGTCATTCAGGTAAGAAGCCCACCAAAGCCATGAAAAGAGCTGTGAAAGTCAGTCATCCTGAAAACAGGGTGGAAGCAGTTTGATGTGGGCCCAGCCCAGAGGGAAAGCTAGGTGGTGATGTTAGAGATGTTAAAAAAAAAAAAAATCCATACCCTTTGAACCAGAAATTTCGCTTCTGGGAACTTCTCCTAAAGAAATAATTCAAAAGAAAGAAAACACTGTGTTCATGAAGTAGCTCTTTGCTTTAGCGGGAAAAGAGTGATTATAGTGGAAGCACCCCAAACTCGGACTCATGGCGAAACCTAAGGGAACTGTGGCAAAGGACTCCTGGAAAGTCTTTATGTAGCTTTAAGAAGTCACTTATACAACTGTCAGACAGGTGTGGTGGTACATGCCTGTGGCCTCTGCCCTTGGGCTGTAGAGGAAGGAGCATCAGGAATTCAAGGTCATCCTTGGCTGTATAGTGTGTTCAAGGGCAGCCTAGGCTACAAAAAAAAACGTAACAACAACAACAATAAAAAATCCTCCATTGTGGGCTGGGAGTGAAGTCACTGGTGGCATGCAGGAGGCTCTGGGAAGCAGATCCACAGCTGCAAAAAACACTTGGCAGCAGGAGAACTCACACTGCGATGAAGAGAGGGAAAAATGGGAAAACACAAGTGAGACCACAGCAAAGCCACCCTGTGCCATCATAAGAGGACGAGTTTGCAGATAAAGACAGGAGGAGAAGCAAAAGATGTCTCTAAGTGTTGAAATATGGAAAAAAATTTCCTTCCTTTCAAATTGTTGAGATATGACTGAGTTTTCTTTAAAGTATCCAGTTTCCTCAAGGCCAATAGTGACAGACACAAAAACTGCTGTCCCTTACTGGGAACATGGAACCAGAATGTGGGGAAACACATCTGTAATCCCAGATAACTGGGGGGCTGAGGTAAGAGGATCATAAATTTGAAGTCAGCCTGGGCTACTTTTTTTTTTTTTTTTTTTTTGGTTTTTCGAGACAGGGTTTCTCTGTGTATCCTTGGCTGTCCTGGACTCACTTTGTAGACCAGGCTGGCCTCGAGCTCACAGTGATCCGCCTGCCTCTGCCTCCCAAGTGCTGGGATTAAAGGCGTGCGCCACCACCGCCCGGCTTCAGCCTGGGCTACTTAATGAGACACTGTCTCAAAACGAAATTAGGAAAAGCAGAACACTTGTTGAGCATGTCCACGGCGGCCCTGGTTTTAATTCAGACTTTTTTTTTTTTTTTTTTTTTTTTTTTGGTTTTTTTTTTTAGGGTTTTCCCTGGTTTCCCTGGCTTCACTTTTTTCACCGGGTGGCCCCGAACTC
>CAJQZJ010033039.1:149485-174579 GCA_907164525.1 Lophiomys imhausi | reverse complement strand
AGACAGGGTTTCTCTGTGTATCCTTGGCTGTCCTGGACTCACTTTGTAGACCAGGCTGGCCTCGAGCTCACAGTGATCCGCCTGCCTCTGCCTCCCAAGTGCTGGGATTAAAGGCGTGCGCCACCACCGCCCGGCTTTAATTCAGACTTTAACATTGCCAGAGCCCCCCTGCTGGCTTTTCTCCTCTGCATTGAGCTTAGCAGCAAGTAGTCTGTCTTGCTCATCTAAGACACTGGTACCCTCCACTGCTGTCCCACCAACATCCTCTCAATGTTTATTATCTGCCAGAAACTTCACAGCCATACCGTCAGCTACTGTGGGCCAAAGTTGAAGGGGGCACAGGAGGATGTTTTGGCTCGGGGTGGGGGGGGAAGTGATGCTTATGTTCCCAAGGTCACACAGCTGATGGGGTTTACCTCTGTGGGTGAACTTGTATTCTTTCTTAGCCACTTCTTCCAACTGCCCCTACATGAGTAGGGATAGCTCAGATTCAAGTTCTACTCATTCAGTCTCTCCCTGGACTCCAAGAACTCTGATGACTTTTATTACAACATGGATGTCCCTTCTTGGCTGGCATGACTCAGGGGCACTTTTGGTATTTTGATCTTATACTTAAAAAAAAAAAAGTGTTTGTGAGGTGTGCACATGTGGAGGTCGGAGGACAACCTGCAGAAGTTTGTGGTTTGCGCAGGGGGGCTGGGAATATGTGTGCTTGAAGATACAAAGTCCCCACTTCCTCTGTCGCCCCTGAGCACATGATATAAAGTGCTAGCAGGGTGGAGGAGGTCACAGAGGCCTCTTGTCTGAGGCACACACCACTTGATGTTACTTGCTTCCTGAAATTCCAAAGTGAAACCCCCTGCTACTCTAACCACAAGCAGACCAAGGAAGAAGATGTGCTAGTCAGCCTGGGAGTCGTCATGAATGCCTCTAGATTATCCATTCGTAGTCATGTCTCCAGGGAATGATTTTCTAGGAAAAGGCAGTGATGCTTTCTAAGAAAGAAACCGAGATCTTACGCAGGAGATAAAATACTGTGAAGAGCCTGACCGAGGCTGCTTCCTAGAGTGGCCGCCTCAGAAAAAAAGTGCTCATAAGGGGATCACCTTCTGCTGCTTCTAAGAACTTGGCTGGGCACACATGCTCTCCTGCCTCCCGGTCAGCCAGCATCATCCTCTCACTAACAGACACTTGCCAGTGTGCTGCCTGGGGTTCTGAGACCTCGGAGCCGAAGTTCACACCCACCTCCCCGTACTGGGTGTTCTAGGCTCTGCTCCTCCATGCTTCAAAGAATCTTGGCCTGGCTTCCATTCAGGGCTTTGGCTCCACTCTGCCCTGGTGCAGGTGGCCTGACACAACAGCCCACAGAGGTGCCAGTTGCCACAGAACCCCAATATTTGATTTCCAAGGGCAACAGGCTTTGGGAAGCTACATGTATGGTAGTAGGTGCATGTGTGGTGGTATTCATTATAGGTGGCTAGGCATCTACTGGAGGCAGTCTTTCTTTAACTGATCTAGGGACCCTTTCCCTATGGGCCAGGATGGAGGCCAGATCACACTTACTCACCCGCCGTGTCTTCTCCACATCACCACATGGCAGCCGCTTCACAAAGTCAATGCCAGTCAGTGGAGTGCCCGTTGGGGGCAAGAGGATGGAAGCATCCATCATGAGATACTCCACATTCATGGGTTTTATCTAGGAGAGACAGCACAAGAAGCCTCAGAGAAGGGCCTTCCTATACCTGGACCACAAAAGAGAGCCAGCTCTGGGTTAGACAGAGGCCATGCTTCTAGCTTCCAGATGAGTGACAAGCTATTTTCATTTTCCAAGTTGCAGCTTTCCCCTTCACTTAAGTCAGAGGCTCTGATGACCACCTAGTGCTGGGGGCCTGCCTTCCTTTATGGGACACATTAAACACTGTTTTCCAGAGCCCTGAGTCCCTTTCTCCAAATCCTTGTATCACCCCAGAGCAGGGTAGCAGAGCCATGTTCCCACTCCAAACTGCTCTTGGATCTGGCTTTCCAGCAAGGCCTTCTCACAGTACCCATCAGCTACAAATGCTCCTACAATGCCAGAACCTTTTTCAGGGAATTCCTTCCATTCTGCCATGGGGGTAGCGGGTAGCAGTAAGCCTCAGGTCCTGTTATCCCTTTAGCAATAACTCTGAGTTGCTAAGGGACCTGTGAAGAGTCAAGCTTGGATGCCTAGTTCCAGTCTGCCTCCTCCAACTGAGAGCAGCACTCAGGCCAGCCTCACTTAAGTTAGCTCAGAGGCCAGTTTCCTACGGGCAGCTGAGGACTGACTTCAGTTGCAGGGACTGGAGTATGTCATCTTAGTATTTCTGGAGAATGTCAAGCCTGCACGGGAGAACATACCATAAACACTGGAGTAAAATAAGCAAACCCAGGAAACTTCCTGTGGGGTGCGATGAGGGGAGGGGAGCACAGTTTTTGCTTGTGGGCCTTACATGAGGGCTGTTGCTGGGTATTTCATATCTGGCTGGGAAGCAGTAAAGCAGACAGCATAGGGGCTTGGAAGCCCCAGCCTTTCCAAATCATAAATAACATGTAGAGCTTATAATTCCAAGCTGAAAAGGGTACTGTGGAGTATCACACTCTGGGAGGGGAAGTCTGCACTAGAGGCACAGAAAGCTGAATACCTATGGAATGCTCCCCCTTGTAACTGATGATCTGAATGGAAAAAGTACAAGCTGTCTTCCAAAGCATGACAGGGGCTAGCTATATGGCCCAATAAGGTCCAGGTACAGTCATGGCAACCCATATGTCACAAGGTGGTATGACCTTGAAAACACTCCACAGATGCCTCAGGGGGGCAGTGACAAAGATGAGGTAGGGCCCTGCTGACAGAGCCCTGGAGACAGGCCTGGAAACCAGGGAGCCACTTAGCCGTGCTGCCTGCCTTTTCCTTTCTGACACTTTAAACACTTAGGGTCATTATAAATCTCCCCATCACTTCATGCTTTGGTGAGTTATGTCCACAAAAAAGATGACTTATCATCTATTTATTGAGTGCTACTTGGGGGCTGATCCTGGGGATGCAGAGAGGCAAACAAAATAGGAAGCTGTCATCTCCAATCTGTTCCCTGTGCTCCAGGGAGAGGCAGAGGTGGCAGGGGCACCCCACCCATGCTTACTGCTCTAGAGGAGCAGCAAAGAGGGACATTCTACCATGGAAGCCTGGCTCTGCCACTAGCAGGTTGGACAGGCTTAGGGACACTACTCAGCCTCCCTGATTTCCATCTTCCACAATTGCACAAAGGAGGCAATGGCAACAGTTCTTCCATAGGTAAAGCTCTGGACTGAAAAGTCCCAGGGCAGACAAGAAAGAAAAAGAAAAGAAAAGAGCAATTCTTAAGCTGAAGACTCTAAAAGTCAGACTGGTTAGGGGTTCTTGGTCATGGAGAACTAGAATGCTGGAGGGTTGGGCCAAACTGCTGCCCTCTATCTTTTAGCTTGCTTCCTTTAGCCACTCCTTGCTCACCTCTGTCAGAGCACACGACCTTCTGTCTGTCTATCAGGTGGAACTTTCTGGAATGTGTTAACCTAACACAGCATTAGCTTCCGCCAACCTCAAAGCAAGAATGTCAGAGATAGCATCTGAGACCTGTAATAGAGACTTCCTCCACTTTGCTGTAACCTGCCACTTGATGTCCCTATCAATGGATTAGAAAAGTACCTATATTTATGATTTTATTCTGTTCTGTGACTTGAAACCAATTCCTTGACAAAACATGTTTGGGGCAACCTGAGTACTAGACACAGTCACTTAAATTTGGCTCCAAAATAAACTCTCTCTATTCTGTTTAAGGTAAGAACTGTGTTTTGTGTCAGACTCAATATTTACAACATGCTCCTAACCCTAGCGTGCAGTCAGCTCTCAATAAGGGTTACCTCTTTACTGACACCCAGGTGACTCTGACTACCTCAGAGTCACAGGGCCAGCACCTCACGCAGCAGGGGGAAGCACTAAGGCCTGCCCACTTCAGCTGGCAAGAGGCTGATTTCCTAAGGCCCAGCTGAGGATGTCAGTTGCAGGGCCCAGGGTATGTCTCTTTAGTATTTCTGGAGAATGTTGAACATTGTTCAGGACACACCAAGAACATTGGAGTAAGACAAGCAAAATCCAGAAAGCAGGGGAGAAGTGGACATATGTACTTTTCCACATTGGCCTAGCATGAGGCCTGCTGCTGGGTGTTTCACATCCACCTGGCGCAACTCAGAGGTATGGGCCCCAGTGCACAGATGATAGCCAGGCTCAAAATTTAAGAAACCTGCCCAAGGGCACACAGTTAGGAAGCAATAAAAGCAGACACAGGAGGGGCATAGGAATGAATACAATGAAGTTCCAGTAGTGGTGGCAATCAAACTAATCTCACTAACAGTCTGCCCCAGATGAGAGAGAGCCCTCTGCAAATTTGGCAGGCATGGTGGTGAGTACCAGCCTCCATATATGGCAGGCATGAAGGCGCGCACTAGTGTATGTATGTTCTGGCCCTGTACTTACTGTCATGCTCCTGTACTCATCTTCAAACATGTCCAAAAAAATCTCTTCTCCCTGCAAAGAAAGGAAGGGGTGAAGAGAAGCTTACTCCTACCCCCGTAAACGCAGCAGCCCACATGCTGCTCTTGGCTTTGGAGGCCATCTGTTTTTCATTACAAGTTCTTGTAAATCACCAGAAAGTAAAACACACATGTGAATGTGAGCGCACATGCGCAGATAAAAGGCCAAATATCAAATTGCACTATTCAACATCTTCCTCCTTTTTGAAAATACCTGGAGCTAGCCTTTCTACTGTCCAATCAGTTAGAGCACAAAACAACAGCAAAAACAACAATAAATGACATAATACATAATTAAAACATAGACAAGGCTAATATTTCAAGTGCTTAACGTAATTTTCTTCTCCAGAGTAGTTGGAAAAATAGGAAATGTTGGTTAAGTCACCATGTTGAACATGTGAGGCCCATGCCTGGGTGGGGAGAGCACAGCTACCAACACAGCACTGAGATTATATGGCTAGCTCCATTTGTTTTTGAGGACCGTCTTGAGGTTTGGTTGCTAGGGGCAATGACTGCACAGGACTCCACATTGGACAAAATCCAGCACTGCCTGATTCACTGTAAGAAAGGGATGGCAAAAGGTGTTGTGTGCCAGAAAAGAACAGCTGGGGCCCATGTGTATCAGGCCAGGCCACTCACTGTGAAGGCAAAATAATGCTCAGGAAACACACAACTCCAGAGCCTGCCTGTCAGTCGGGCTTGGGAGATGCCAGTGCTGCCCCTGTTCTGCCTGTCTTGCACCACGAACAGAGTCAGAGCCATCCCAACTCTCTCGGCTGGGAGGAAAAGGCAAAAACACTTTCCTTCTGCCTGAGACGAGGAGGCAGCTTCTGGGAAACGGTCTCTGTGCCTGTTCATGACACCACAGCTTTCAAGGGGTAGATGCAGTCCAGGCAGTTCTAAGGGGGAGAGGTCCAAAGTGAATTAGGACATCCCCAGGGTGTCCTCTTTCTTCTGGGGTGACTAGAGAGGTGTGTTCTTGCTCAAAGACCAAGTGTGGTTCTCTGAAGGGCAGCTGGGACTCGTCCCCAGGCTGTGGTGGCCCACAGTGGTGGCCCTTTGTCTGGGCATGTCTACAACTGCAGCTGGGTCAGCTCACCTGGTCCTGGCAAGGTAGAGCTTAGATTACAGGATGGGGCTTTAGCTGGATTAAAACCTGACGACAATGGCGGCAGGTAGAGCCAAGCATCAGCAGTTTAAGCAAGGACAGCAGGAAAGTGAGGCAGTGCTGTATTCTCCCCCCAGCAGGCGCTGCCTGAGCTCTGATCAGGGGAACCAGGGCCAGGAGGACCTGCAGAGATCACACATGAAGTCACTAGGATGACTTGCCATGTGGATGAATCCACTACAGCTGATCATCTGAGCCACCCCAAACTCATCCACCATGTGAGGAACTAGGGAGAGAGAGTGGGCCCTCATCAGACACCAAATGCCTTAATTTTTGGACTTCCCAGTCTCTGGAATGACTGCTGTTAATGGTATTTTCTCATAGCAGCCCAACTATACTGAAGCATGCCTTATGGTCACAGCCAAACAAAACCAAATGAAATTGTTACAACTGGATCTCTTAGAATAATCACATGGAATCTCTAAATCCTTCAGACACTAAATGTCATCTCACTAAACTCAAGATAATTCTTCAGATGCCTGCATGAAGTTTCTTAGCATGCATGTTTATAGACATTACACACATATATGATTGATAAAATTATGGGTGATTCATAGTAGTTTTCTATATATTAGGATACATAACTCATAAATCTATGACTCTGTCATAACAGATGCATCTCATAAATTACAGAAAATTCATGAGTAACTGATAAATGAATTGCATAAACTAGTAGTAAGTCTTCAGAAACTTTATTGTTCGTGTGAGAAAGCACAAAAAGCTCCAAGGCCCTGGAGACTGTGGGATTGAGTGCTAGGACCCAATATCCACAAGTGTACAAAATGCTGAAGGGCAGACCTTGATGACCCAGGTTTGGTTCCCAGATCCCACATTGGAAAGAGTATACCAACTCCTCACGGCTCTCCTCTAACCCCTATATGCACATCATAGAATGCACACACTTAAGATTTCGTATAGGGCTAGCTCCACCATTCTATGCTCCATGAGATACGCCATGCTGTCCACCTGTGCTGCCAAGTACCTTATAGAAATGCCGTACAAGGTGGACACTCTCTTCTCTTGCACCCTGTTGAAAAAGAAGGAAGGTGTGAGGGAAGCAGACTTGAGGGGAAATGGTGGGTGACTCAATTAGACAGGGGAATAAGTTAGTGGATGCAGCTATTATGTCTCCGCTTTAATAAAAAACACAATTCTTTCACTAGCGTATGCATTTATGTGTGGGAGTGGATCAGAACAGATAAAAGATGATAAAAGATGCTGAGAACCTAGTAAATGTGTATCTTAACATACACATGAGTGCGCAAGTGCATGTGCACACACAAACATGGATATATGTTTCTACATGCATAAAAGCTTTGTCACACAAAAGGAACATTTGAAAACCCCCAGGGCTAATCCAGAACAGATTATTCCAAAAGAAGTCACTACAATGCAAGACTGTGGGACTCTTCCAGGTCTGGAATGTGAGAGGCACCTCCGAACACGTGGGCCACAGTAGGATCTTGGGGGTTGCAGGTGTCTCAGGACTAGCCTCTCTGAGCTTCGCTAGGGATGTCATAGACTTCTAACTGACCTCCTCAGCTGAAGGACAGCGTGGGGAGGGGAGGGGAGGGGAGGGGAGGGGAGGGAAGGGAAGGGAAGGGAAGGGAAGGGATGGTCTCACCTCCAGACAGGCCAGGTGCACATCTTTGATAATGCACCCATAGCTGGTCAGTACTTGCTGCTTCAGGAGCAGGCAGCTCAGCTCCAGTGTGGCCAACCGGATCCTGCCATCTGCAGATCACACCAGTGTCAGCCCAGAACCCCTAGAGCCCTGTGCCCACCCTAAACATGAAGTTCTTATTTTCCTTCTTTGAGGCTAATCATCACCTGACAGTCTTGTCCAAGGCCCGTCACGTTGGGTGTGTGATGGTGAGGGGTGGGGGGAAGCTACACATGTCAATCCCCTTCCTAGTAAATTACAAGTCATCACTCCCCTTTAAGCCACATCTATCCTGAAGTCTCTTTATCAGGTGAGCAAGGGAAGGCAAGGGAAGGTGGGAGAAGGTGGAAGGCTGCACTGCAGCTATGCCTCTTCCTCTTCCATGTATGGGTACAGAATCAGCAGCCCACTGTGGGTCATGTGACTCCATCTCTCCTTTCTAGAAAGAGTATACCACCTGTCAGGTCTCAAACGCAGGACAAGTGTCACACAGCACTTCTCATCCCACCCCCTATCCTAAATTTCTCCCTCTCAGGTGCTTGACTTCCGTTTCCCTTCCCCCAGCCTGATCCCTGTCTAACTCAGCCATTTTGGCTACATTAGGCTCCTAGCTCAGACCACCTCTCTTGGTTGGCGGATCCTCTCTTGCTCTCTCTCCTGTCTCTCTCCCCATGGTTGAGTTTAGCTGCTGACCATGCCCAGCCTGGACTCTTCCCTCTGCCTGCTTTCTCCCTATATGTACAATACAAATCTTCTTCACACTTTAGGAATAGTCATGTCCTCCTCCTATTATTGCATTTTTTTCATTCACCACCTAGGCTTGTGTGCTCTTGTGTGCTCTCCTTGCTCCCACCCCTATACAAAGGAGTCAGGTGACAAAACAGACAAAGGGGCCCAGTAGTGCCAGTGAGGCTCAATTCTACAGTGTGCCAGAAATGCTGGGCATAGGCTCTTCGTGTACTAGGGTGCGCTAAGAACAAGTGTGGGCCTGAGTGAACAGGTATGAGAGAGAGCACTGGTCATCTGTCCACTCCTCACTGACATTGTCTGTCTTCGGAAGGTGTCCAGAAAAGGGCTCCAACCTCTCTCTCCCACGTGGCTGAACACATGTGGCTCTCCCTCTCCACGTGCCTCTAGAGATTTCTGCCTGTGGGTGTTAACAAAGCACCAAGCTCCAGGCCTGGATGCTAGCTAGCACAGAATGAAGCTCTTCACTATTTGGTCACAGCTAACAAAATCCCAACCCAGACTAGTTTAAACTATATAAACAGGAACGGACAGACAAGCAAACACAAATACAATGGCTGACTTATAAAATTTGTTAGGGCAACAGGGGGGTGGGGGATGGGGACACTGGCTTCAGGCACAGCTGTAGCCAGCATCTCAAACAATGTTTTCAGGACTCTATGCTACTCTCTGGGTTGGAAAGGTAACTACTTGCTACTAAAAGCCATCCCTTTCTTCCTAGGGAACACACCCATTGCCCAACCTAAGGCCAACTACTGTTAAGCAAACTGCCCCATGGTCTTTGCACTCCATTTCAAAGGAAAGAAAGAGGTATAGAAGGAGAATGAGGGAGCAGAGAATCTTTGGGCCTTGTCCCTGAGGTCTGAGACACTGGGGCCCAAGCAGGGACACCCCAGACACCAGCCCTTTTTGCTAATGTCCTAAAGGTAAGGTTGAAACAGATGAGAAGAAAAACTCATGTTTACAAATGCCAAAGCTATGCACGACAAAGCAGGACTTGCATGACAGAGGCCCAGGGAAGGTTGGTCTCTGCTTACTTCTGCAGCCTCAGCACCACCCACTCTAGACCTTTCATCCCCTCTCCATGCTGAGGTGTATGTGCCTATTCAGAGCAGTTTTACACCCTCTGCTGGTCAGGAAGTTCCAGCCAAAGAGCTGACTCTATGCCTGACCTCAGCACAGCTCCCTCCCTCAATGCCTGGACCCGTGTGGCTCCCACCGTGCCCCACAAAAGCTTGCCCCTGACCCCAGCCTCAGGAAAAGGCTCTGTCTCCTTTAAATGATGTTCTTAGCAATAACTGACCCCAATGAGTGAGTACTCGATGTCCTGAGTCACACATACTGTGTGTCCCTTTTCTCCTGGCTCAGCGTCCTGGGCTCTCTCTTCTTTGCCACCTCTAGGTATGAGCAATGTCTCAAGGGCTCAATCAATGACAACCTCTCTCTTCATCTAGACCTTTACAGAGCATGCATGTGGGTCCCCAGGGCTGGCCTTGTCCTGACCTCTTCTCTGAGCACAAGACCCCCATCTCCACAGTCTACAGCTTCTGCAACTTTGAAGACCATCAGCTGTGGCTCTTGGCTGGTATGTAGAAGGCAGTCAGAAAGCATCTGTCCCGTGAATAACTATTATGATACCTGCTGTCACCCTGAGGCCACTGCCCTGGCTTTCCAGGTGTCCCCCCCCCCACTTGTTAGCTGCTCCAGTAGCTGCTTGACCATCTCCTGTTGGCCCAGTCCAGGCTCAGCACACTAGGCTGCTCTGAGCATCCTCCTTCTCCCTTGGCTGGCAGACAGCCATGCATTCACTCATGCTCAGTGACCTTTCTCTTGTCTCTGCAGAGGACTTGCCATGCACCTGTTGACATTCCAGGCCAGGTAACTCAGTGCTGTCGAGGTCCTATGTAACCTGAGATGTTTAGCAAGTGTCCTAGACAGTTACCCACTAGAGGCCAGGATATTCTTAGTTATTCAATTCAAAATGTCTATAGTCATTGTCACATATCTCCTGGGGTAAACATCACCCCAGCTGGGAAAGCCTATACCCACAGCTTCAGTCCCCTGCTGTTATCACTTTAGTGGCTGGCTTCAGATGGGTCCTGGGCCAAACCACTGGAGACATTGGTCACAAGAGTGTAACCTCACCCTAGCCTTCAAACCTCACCCTTGCTCAGATTATCAGCCTACTTCTTTCCCACAATATGGCCTTCAGAGAGAGAGGGGACCTCAACCAAGAGGATAGCCCTGGAGAAGAAGTCTATGTCCAACAGAAGGCAGATGCTAGTGGCTAAAGGCAAAGAAAAGACTGAGATTTGTCCAGTTTCTGAAAAAGACCAGATCTAGAACCTAGGGCTCATGGTGCCTGGCTAGGGGTCTGTTCCCTCTAATACCCCAAGACTGGCGTACCTGGCTGGGCAGCGTTGTTCATGATCCTGATGAGTCTCTCGGCCAGCAGGTGGTTGTAGGTGGTTTTCTCGGCTGCACTTGGCACTGGGAGCTGGATTCGCTCTAGTTTTTCAGGATCCATGCCTGGAATGGACAAAGAAGAAAAAAAACCACAGCTTTTGGCAAAGCTGCTCAGTGGGAGTCTTCTTCCTAAAGACTCCTTAGAGGGGGAGTCCTCCACAGCAACCATTGTGTTCCTTCTCAGTGAAGTCAGGCCTGGTCACTGCCTTGGTACAACTTCTATCTGGGTTCTGTGTACACTGAATATGCACAGATATATTAGGACATACTTTTCTGAGGGAGGGGAGATGGCTCTTTCAGTAAAGTGCTTCTTCACAAGCACCGGGGCTTGAGTGCAGTCCCAGAAGCCAAGCATGGTATGTGGCACACACTGTAATTCCAGCACTGGGGAGATCCTGGCTCACTGGCCAGACAGCCTAGCCCAATCGGTGAGCTCCAAGGCCAGCCAGAGACCTCGTCAAAAAAAAAAAAAAAAAAAATCAAGGGGATGGTGCCTGAGGAACACCCAAAGTTGACTTCTAGCCTCCAAACGCATGCACACATACATACCTAGACCCACATGAACACACATGCACGCACGCGCGCACACACACACACACACACACACACACACACAATTTACAAAACATTTATTTTCTAATGCTATTTGTGACTGGGACATCAACCTGGTGTGAAAACTAACAGTAATTATAAAACCCAGATGGAACAGTGTTCTCACATTCTAGCCAATGACTGAAGACTGAACTCACTGTGGCCCAAGGCCTACTTTGTCCCTATTAGAAACAAGGGCTTGTCTTATAACAGTAAGTATTATACAAAACAATAGATATAAATATGCCTCATTGGACTGAAAGGGGAAACTTCTGGGGGGAAGAGGGTGGAAGGGCGGGATAGGAAGGGGGAATAGGGAGGGGTTTGTTACTGAGATGTAACTTGAAGAAAAAAAAATAAAGTATTTAAAAAAAAAAAAGAAACAAGGGCTTGCAGGCACTTAGCAGTGCTGAGGATGCCAATGGTGGTACCTCTGACAGATGAGGCAGAAGTAGAAAAGAAATAGCTTCCCCACAGAGCAAATTCATGGCCATTCTCTGCCAAGTATGTGCGCATGTAAGGGCAACCTTGTATTGGGCATTTCCTCCCCCATGCAGACACAGACCCAGGGAAACAGAGATGAGGCCTCAACATCATAGCCTTAAACTCTCATTGGTGTGCTAAAGTGGATGCCTAACACATGTGGGCAGTAGGTGCTGAGCTGAGTGAGGCAGATGCCAATCCTGCTTCTGAGGAGTAGACCAGCAAAGACAGGCTGAGCTAAACCTTTAGCCTAGGCAGGCGCACAAATAATATAACTCATAAAGCATATCTACCACTAACATGCAAGAAATTTTCTCCTCAGGCAGGGGAAATGAATAGTATTTAGTAAAAGACAAAAGAAAGGGTGGGGCAGACGGTGGAGAGGGAAAGGGAATGGGCAAGTCTGTAGTACAGGCTATGGTGTTATTTTTCCTGAAGAAGTGCCAGGAGCCAGGATGGCAGGGAGACCTGCCTGTGCTGCTACATGATGCAGGCCCAAGGCAGGACTCTGCTAACCCTGTCCCCTCATTTGACACAGTGCTTGAGAAATACTTGCAGAAATAAACACAGTGCTTGACCCAATCATGGAGCCCTCTATAGACTGTTTATGCCCGAAGCATGGCTTTTCCTGTTATTCCAGTTGGGGGAGGTGACATGTCCCAGAATCTTGAGTACCAGGTGCAGCTTCATCTAGAGCCTTGACAAAATAGTGGAGGCGGCACCGCTGGGTCCCCAAGCGAATGCTGCTTAGTGCACAGCACCGATGCCAGGAGCAGGGTGCTCTTTGCTGAAATGACTGGGGAGGAAGGAACGACCTGAGGGCTCTCTCACACTCACTGTGTGGCTCTGAAGCTGAACTTGTGCATTCTGCCTCTTGATGCCAAGTGTCTGACCTGGAAGAACTCTGGCTGATATGGTAAAAGTGGGAGCCCAATCTTCCTGGCTTTTAGCTTCCCACAGGTGTCCATCTGTCCTTCCTTTCATTTTGAGGATAGGACATGCACGCGGACAGGCCTGCTTCTTTGGGCTCTTCCTCCACAGCTGCACTCTCACCACACCATCAGTCTCTCCAGTGTTCAGAGGACAGTGAGCGCCCCAGGGGTGAGTTCCCCTAGAATGGAGGAGAGTTGAGCCAGGGCTTGAGTTTTCATAGGGAGGCCTTTGGCTTCTTTCCTAGGATTGCTCTAGCCGTCCTTAGACTTTCTGGAAAATGAAATTTGTGGCAAAATTTTCTGAAGACAGGAAGAAACCTGTCTGAGGCCATTTTGTTCTTTCTTGGTCATCTGCCAGGTGAGGGTCCCAAAGGCCTGACCCCTTCTCTGGGCCACGCTGTAGGCCGAGGCCCGCCTTTGGTGAACAAATCAAGGCTCAGAGTAATTCTGTGCTTTCTTGTGGGGCCACCGTTACAGGGGTGGTGGCACCTCCCACATGGGGAACCCACTCTGAAAGCTGCATTCAAGGGGTGTGCATTCCAGGGCTCAGCACATAGTCACCACCTCCAAAACCTCCTAGGTGCCCTTGGGCTGGCTGCCTCAGTGGCAGCAGACAGAGAGTGAGAGGCAGGAGTAGTTTTGTCTTGATGCTGCTGCCCTTAGAACTCTGGCGTCATGACCACCGTCAGCTCAGGAAAGACAAATGAATAAAGCGGTACATAATCAAACAGGATCCTGATTATGTAAGACGCCCTCCTGGGATGGTAGTCACTGGGTAGTCAGTCAGTCACTGCTGCCTCTTACTGGGTACAGATGGGAGCGTGTAGTTGCAGCCTGGCTAACATGCTTCTATCTGGTGTGTGTTGCAAAAGCAGAGACTAAGAAAGCAAAAGAACTAGAAGAAAATCCAACTCAATCTAAGTGAAAGTCAGGCTACATTGTAGGAGGCCCAAAGAAGGCATTTTTTTTCTGGTGAAGGTCTTGAATGTGGGCTGACTCATGATTCTTATGGTGATTTTGAGGCACAGCTGGGGAGGGTTGGTGGAAAGGCAGACATCACTGTGCTCTGGCTAGCTCTGGGTACCCTCCACCTTCCAGGCCACTCAAGGGAAGCTGCACACAGGGCTCTCCTCCAGCTCTGCGTGCATGGCAGAGGCACAGGGAGAGGCAGTAGAGCAGGTTTCCTCTGGGCTACACCCGGCAACCCTGAAACCTCTTGAAGATCTCCGTTCTTTCAAACGAGTACCACTAAGCTCAGGTGCCTTGCTTGCCTCCCCTGCAGCCTCCAAGACTTCTGGTCCTCTGGATCCCTCCACTCGGGTCCCAGTTCTCAAGGTATTTGCAGCAACACAAAACAGCACACATTGCCAGCACCCCACAAACAGCTAGAAACATCAATCAAGTGTTTCTCAAGAGGGTCGGTCTCATCATGTGCCAAGACCTGACTCCAAACAACCAACCAATCAAAAGCTCAAGTCCTGTAGGCAAAGACAGGGTATTTTCTGGGGAAGAGTATGTATGATCCTGTTGTAAAGACTCTTCCTAGTACCTGCAAGGTCCTGGTTCCACTGCCAGCACAGGAAAGACCAATGAATAAAGCAGTACAAGTCTTCATAAAGTGAGCTCAGAAGAAGCCTGCCTGAGGCCAGAGAGGTAGCAAAAAGCCAGAGCCAACTCCACCTTCTGCCTCTCTGCCCTATATTACAAGATCCCTGCTTGTCAGTTCTTTCCTCTTCCTGCCCAGAGTATGTGTGCCATGCTACTTAGCAGTGTTCTCGATACAAAGGCCACTGGGTTACATCTTAATGGAGTTAACTTTTTTACTTTTGAAAAAGTTCTTAAACATAGCCTCAAACCTACAACTCTCTATGTAGCTCAGGATGGCCTCTCTCTCCACCTTCCCGAGAATGGAAGGGATTACACAGATGTGCCATCATACTCACTGAATTAACTAATTTCATTATTTAAAAATTTTAATTGTATTTATTTATGGGAGCATAGGTGTGGTGGTCAGAGGACAACCTATGAGAGTGGGCTCTCTCTCCCACTGTGTGGGTCCTGGGGCTCAACCTCGGGTTGTCAGGCTTGGCGGCAAGCGCCTTTACTTGCTGAGTCATCTCAACCGGACCTTCATAAACTAATTAATTAATTTTAATCAATTCTGGTTCACTACAAACAAACAAACAAACCAAAAGCCAAACCAAAACCAAAAAACAACCAAAGAAACAAAAAGGTGCTACAATATGACAGCTAGTCAGAAGAAAAACGTTACCACAGAAGCAGCGGTCAGAAACAAGCCCCTGAGCAGTTGGTTGGTTAGGACAGTCCCATAGCAGGCCAGGAGACAGAAGGCTTGGATTCAGTCCTGTTTCCTGTCACAAGCCATGTGTCATCACCACCAATACTCTTTGGAAGTCAGTGTGCAGAGAAACCTTTGATTTGGGGGTTTTGGCTTTTGTTTTTGTTTTTTTAACTACCCAACTGAAACAAAATACTACCTGACAGTGCCGAAGAAATAAGTTCATGATGGTTCCCCTTCACAGTCCACTTGAGTAGATTTGGAATTACACAGGGTATGTCTGGTAGGGTGTTTCCACAGGGATGTAACAGAGGAGGGAAGACACACCTCGAATGTCTCATTCTGCTTCCTGACTGAGGGTACGATATGACTGGCTGTTTCATGCTCCAGCCACAATGGACTGCATTCTTTCTAAAACACGACCCAAAGCCAATCAGTCCTTCTTCCCTTCCACTGTTTTTTGTCAATGCCACAACATGACAGGGATATATATGTAAAATGCAAGATGGCACACAGGTGTGACTCACATATGCACCATGGTTTTCAGTTACAGAAAGGTTCTTTGCCAGTCATTCACTGTCTGAAATAAGCCTCTGGAATATTTTGTCCTATTTGCTCAAGTCTCAAGTGCCTTGAGACAATTTCCAAAGAAATCCTTATATGCAGCACACAACCCATTGAGATCTGACTCCCAGCAGGCCATGTGCTTCCTCATTCTTTTCCTGCCAATGGCCAGGATGGAGGTGGGGATAGAGAGAGGTGCATAGATGTGCCACTTAGAATTAACTAATTCAAAGAACCCAGAAGAGAAAGGAGAGGCATGGCTCCACACTGTAGCTAGTGACTAAGCTTCAACTCTGCTTTCTACATTTTTCCTTCTTAGCTGCAGTGCACACTGGTCAAGGGTGGAAGACACCCTTAGATACCTTACAAAGGAAGAAGATGGAGACCTGACTGGAGGGCTAGACAGGAACAGACGAAGATATCCACTCAGTTTTTTATTTCTTGCAGCCACCAGGTCTTCCCTGACGGTAGTCTCGCAGGCATTACCAGCGTTGGCAAGCTTTTGATCAACTATTCTGAGAGCTCGGCAGATTGTTAAGTTAGTTTCCAGTGTACTTCCTGTTCTGAGCTTGTGTCAGCTGAGATCTGTGCAGAGTTTGCCCCTCTCATTCCCACAACCTACTCACCCACTTCTCAGCTTTCCTATACCTCTTGGTGGTGTTCCAGGAACTTCTCAGCAAAACAAAACAAATCCCAAGGCCCGAAGTGCCTCCTGGGTAAACAGTGGGGGCTGGAGAGGACAGTGTATGAACTGGAGAGGTTTAGGAACACAGAGCAGTTCAATACACAGACAGCATCCACCCAGACTTGACCAAAGGCTGCGTCTTTTATTGCAGATTCTAGCCAGAATTTATTATATGGCCTGACTGAATCATGATGCCACCTTCCTCTGTCAGGCAACCCTTTCCATCATGGACTGGCTAGTTTCAGTGGAGTGCCTATTCAGATTTGCTACAAGGCCTGAGCTCACATTTGCTTTCTATGGACAAGGATTTTAGGGTAAAATTGTCTTATAAGGGGAAAAATATCTACTAAAAAGAGAGTATCTTATTCTGGGACTGCTTCATAGAAAAAAGAAACTGGAATCAAACGTAGCTAACCAGAAGGCCGGCCAACCAAACACCCACCATTCAAAGTCACCAAAGGCAGCCCCGTGCTCTGCGGCCAGGCTGGCATGTAGCGGCTCCTCCACCAGCACCTTCCCCAAGGAGCTGGTCTCTGGGTGTCAAATTTGAGTCTTTTCATTTTCTTTAATTTACCTGTTTAAATGGCCCAATTTCCCTAGTTTGTAACACTGTCTGCCACAGAGAAACAGGAGTCAGGAATTCGGTCATCACCTAGATGGCCCCCATCTACATCAAAAGGAAGGCCCTGTCCCCAGCCTCGAGTCTCTCTTGTCTTCCCTCAGTGACTGAATATTAGCACAAGGTACTTTAGCCAACCATAGGGGTCACCACTGACTCATCCTCTTGCTGGACCCACACCCTTCACATTTAACTCCAGTGTCCAACCTATCAACATATCCAGCTCTGATTGCCAAGTATTTCACAGATCTTCCAACTCCATTTAAGCAGCCCACATTATCTTCACTGCTTCCTAATGAGTTGATCAGCTCCTTTCTAACTCCTCTCTAGTTCCACTCCCCGACTCTACATACTCTGCTCTCCAACCAGTAGCTGGATGCTCCTCTGGAAACTTGCCTCTGAGAATATTCTTTCTTTCTCCCTTGTTTTTAAAATTATTTAAGAGAATGTGTGTTTTGCCTGCATATATGTCTATGCACCACATGCATAGTTAATAGATGGTTTTGAGCCACCATGTGGGTGCTGGGAATCAAATCTGGATCCTCTGGAAGAGCCACCAGTGTGTTTAACTGCCAAACCATCTCTCCAGCCTCCCTGAAGACATTTTCCTATTTCTGAGTTCTCTAGGGGTTTCCTACTAGACTTGGGATAACCCTGAAATCTCTTTGCATCCCCCCGCCCCCGGCTAGCCTCACTAGGCCTACTTCCTGCTCCTAGATTATGTATGTATTTGTCTACTGCAAGTCTATTCTAAAATGTCCTGATCGTTGGAGAAGCCTTTCCTGAGCACTCTGGCTAGGAATCTGGCTCTATCTCTACCACTCCGTGCTGTACCCTCTCACTTTCCCATTGTCTTCACTTCTCTTCTTGTTCACTTTGATATGACTGGTCAGACTCATCCTGCTTCATTCAGCAGTGTCTTACACAGGGCAAGCGTTAGGTTTCACCTTACATTGTCCACGTCTCCCATGGCTTATGTCTTCTGACTGGACTACTTGAATCCATCCTGAGGGATGTAGAGTATGTATGAAACTTTCTGGCTCAGCTGTCTGTCTATAGCCACAGTGGCTCACAAGAACATGACTCAGGGTCACTGTGCTTCCTCTTAGGATGGCTCCAGTGGGCTGGCCTATTGGAGCACCTGGCTTGAGCATGCTGCCTCTCTAGTATACATGTAACCACTGACGGATTTGTTCCAGGTTCTGTACACCCTGTGGCTCTGCCCTTTGCCAGCTTTCATTTTGGACACTTCTTCCTTGAACTCATAGTCCAAGAATAATCAGGAACTCATCCCTGACTCTGCTAGGTAGGCTCTCACCTCCTTGTGGGGCTTCCCTACTACATGGATGCTGCCTGGGCTAGGGTCTTGGTCTACCTAGTGTCTGTACACAGAATGAGTCAATGCCAGGCTAAGTATACTGTTCAGCACACATGTTCTGTAATATGTTGATTTCAATAAACCCTGAAGAAACTGTGAACTTCTTTAAATTTTGTGGTATTTATTTGTTTCACTTTATGTGTATGAATGTGTTGCATGTACATATGCATGTATGTGTGGCTGATGATCCCTCAGAACCAGAGTTATGAATTTTGTGAGCCACCATGTGGATGCTGGGAATCAAACCTGGGTCTTTAGAAAGAGCAACAAGTGCTCTTAACTGCTGAGCCACTTCTCCAGCTCCCCCATGAACTTTTTGTCAGAGTCAGTAGACTAAGGAGATTTGAGATAAACTGAAACAGTAAGAACCAGGTGAACACTGAAGAGGGCTGCACAGACTCAACAGCTCTGGCCACATCAGGTCCAGGGCTTCCCCTGTGTGGCAACAGTCTGGGTCCCTTCTGTGGTCTGCATTCTTGCCAGGATGAGTCTCTGTCCATGCTGATGCTGTCTGTCCCTGTCAATCTGCATCTCCTCCTGCCATGGCCACATTCTCACCAGTTCATCAAGCTTGTCAATTCTCAGGGTCTCCTCTCACCTTGCAGAATTACCATCCTCACTTGCTAGTAGCTCACTGTCTGCCTTCCATAACAGAATGCAGACTTCACAGAAGTACCTAAATGGTTTGTCACTGCACTTCCCATAGTGGTTTTGTTTGTTTGTTGATGATGACTAAGCCAAACCCCAGGACCTATACTTGCTTTTACTTGAGCTACATCTAACCCATAGACTCCCAATATTAACCACAGTATCTGACATGTAATAGAGGCTTCAGGATATGCAGCCCTGACCTCAAACTCACCATCCTGTCCCCTCTGCCTACAGAGTGCTGGGAACATAGATGTACTCCACAACACCTGGCTATAAAACTGTCTTTAAAAGGTTCCCATTATTAGCTTCATATTAGCTATCCTATTCCTAGGTACTTCCCTATGAGAAAAGGAAATACATGTCCACACAAAGACTTGCATGCAAACATTTAGGGCAACTTTGGTTAAAATACTGAAACCTGGAAACAACAGAGAGCTTATGAGCAGATGGACAGACAAATTAGGGTGCATTTATCATGGCATACTATTCAACAGTAGTAAGAAATGAACAGACATTGGTGTGACAGTTTGAATGAAAATGGACCCCATAGGCTCACAGAGAGTGGCACTCTTAGGTCTTGTTGGAGTACCTGTGGCCTTTCAGGAGGAAGTGTGTCACTGGGGGTGGGTTTTGAGGTTTCAGAAGCTCAAGCCAGGTCCAGTGTGGCTCTCACTTCCTGCTGCCTGCCGATCTAGATGTAGAACTCTGTCTGCCTGTGTCCCACCATGCTTCCCGCCATGATAGTAACAGACTACACCTCTGAAGCATGAGCCAGGCCCAATTAAATGCTTTCCTTTGTAAGAGTTGCTGCAGTCATGGTGTCTCTTCACAGTAATGGAAATCCTAACTAAGACACATGGAAATATGAACCTCAAAATAATTAAACAGATTAAGAGAAGTCATATAAAAATATATATACTACATGATTCTATTATATGAAATTCCAGAAAAAAGATATATATATCAATCAGGGAGCAGGCAGGTGGCTGTTGCTCTGGGAGGAGGGTATGAGAGGATGAGAGGCAAGGAAAAGCATGAACAAATTTGGAGGTGATAAATATGTGCACTGTCATGATTTTAGTGAAGGTTTCATGAGTGCTTTTATTTGTCTCAGTCTATAAAGTTGTGCACTTTAATATGTACACTTTATTATTTATTGAATATACCTCAATAAGTCTGATGGTGGCCCATACCAATCTTAGCCCTTGGGAGGCTGAAGCAAGAAGATCACAAGTTCAGGTTCTTGCCAATATAGCAAGGCTCTGCTGCCCACTTTTTAAAAAATTATATCTTAATAAAAGTATTAAGACAAAAACAATATGCCATGTATTTTGGCATATATAGGTAGATCTATCCTCCTTATTCAAGCAACATAGAAAACCAGACCAAATATATATAGCAAATACTCAGCCAACTTTGGACAGGATCACAGGCTGCATGGTGCACAGGAGACCGACCCCAGGAGATGGAGCAACGGCAGTGGCTGGATCACTGAGCCAGCTTCCTATCTGAGGTGTCCAAGCTTCAGTACAGGCAGAGAAAGTCTAAGCAAATCAATTGTCTCTCTGAGATGGGAAGGCAGAACGTGAGTTCTGGGAGGCCAAGTGGCTAAAATCTGTGGGGTTCCTGGGGAGCCTCACAGAAAGGGAGAGAGTCATAGATATGCAAAGGTTCTTTCTGAGGATTCTGTTAAGCTCCTGATTTTGAACATATAGACAGATGGAAAGACCTACTGGCATGAAGCATGGAATGATGCTAGAGCACATACAATGTTGGCCAGAGGGAAACCTTGCCATGGGTCTCAAGAGACACTGCCTCAGTAAGAGGGGTCAAGTTAGTCCCGGCTAAAGGCTGGATCAGCTCTATCCAAGTTTAAAAGTAAGCTTCAGAGAGGCTTGGAGGTGGCTTAGTTGATAAAGTGCTTGCAATAAATGCATGGGTACCTAAGTCTGCATCCCCATGACCCAGTGGCACAGGTCTATAACTCCAGTGCTGGGGGTCTTGGGGAGTAGGGGCTTGAGACAGACGGATGCCTAGAGCTCACTGGCTAGCCAGCTCACTCAAAAAATAAGTTGGAGGGCAACTGAGGAAGACACACCACCACTGATGTCAACCTCTGGTCTCTAGATGCACAGACATCTGCATACATACGTGCACATACCCATAAGCAAGACACACACACACACACACACACACACACACACACACACCCTCACATACATGTACACACACACACATCATAAACACACACACACATACACACACACTCACAGACACACACAAAACAAACCTCAAAATATGACATACTGACTCCAAATAATTTTAACTAAAGTCAAAATACTTAAAAAGAAAAAAGCCAGCATAAACAATGTAAAATTAGTAATAACTGGCAGATAACCTAACATCATCAGACACAGCAGCAACAAAAATGGTGGGGACAGCACAATTTAAAACCAAAACGAACCAATGATGGCAACAACCAGAAATTCTGCAGACAACAGAAGAGATAAAACTAAATCAGAAAGGCAGTTATAAAGTTATAAAATTCTATATCCAAGCTGAATGCATATAGAATATATAGATAAAATTTTATACTATAAAAAAAACCCCCTCTTATTTGGGGAACACTCCTCCATTGCTGGTGGAAGCGCAAACTTGTAAAACTTGGAAATCTGTCCAGCAGTATCTTAGAAAACTTGGAATAGCTCTACCTCAAGACCCAATCATATCACTCCTGGGCATACATCCAAACGATTCCTCACCAATCCACAGGACATCTCCTCAACTATGCTCATAGCAGCCTTATTTGTAATAGCTAGAAACTGGAAACAACCCAAATGTCCCTCAACTGCGGAATGGATTAAAAAACTGTGGTATATCTACACAATGGAATACTACTCAGCTATCAGAAACAAGAAAATTATGCAATTTGCTGCCAAATGGATGGAACTAGAGAAGCTCATCCTGAGTGAGCTAACCCAGACTCAGAAGGATACACATGGCATCTATTCTCTTATAACTGGATTTTAGTCATATAGTACAGGATAACTATCCTACAACCAACAGACTGAAAGGAACAGGAACATAGACTTTGTTACTTGTTAGTGGAATACTTTGCCTTAGTGGAGCTGCCATGTAGGCCCCCAGTGCAAGAGAAAACTCTTAGCCCTCATATGGCTACTGAACTGAGGAGGGTTGGTGGGAGAAGGGGGAGAGGGTGGGAAGGTGGTCCTGGGAAGGGTGGAGGGAGGGGACTGTGATGGAGATGTAAATTGAAGTAATAAATAAACATTAAAAAAAGAAAAAAAGCCTCATTAAAAAGAGAAAGGTTAATTTGGAGAGATGATGACAGAGGACTGAGGAAGGGGAATGTTTTAGAGAGTAAGGTATCCTGACTGTGGCAAGATGTACTAAAAATTCCATATATGTGCTAAAATTCACAGAACTATATGCAAAATACAGTTATTTTACACTATGCTAATATAAGAAATAAACGCATTATCTTAAATAGTCACTGCTATGGTGCACATGTGAGATCTGGAGTTTGGATCACCAGAACCATATAAAGCCAGATACAACAGGGCTCATCTGTAATACAGTGCTCCCAGGAGGAAATGGGAGCCAAGAGAGGAGAATCTTTGGAAGCTTGCAGACCAGTTAGGCTGGCATATGCAGCAGTGAACAGAAGATCCTGTTTCACACAAGGTGGAGTGTGAGGATTATCTTCTGAACTCCACACATGTGCTACAGTTATGAATGCACCACACTCACACCCACACACACAAACACACATGAAGGGGCTGATAGGTTAATATAAGTTAGATTTAGTGAATACCTAAGTTTCTGATACAGTCTCTTAATTCGGGGCATGAAGATCAACTGCTGTGAGCAATTAGCTTATCAGCTTATGGATGAAGTCAGGTGAAATGAGGGGAGTCTCTTTGGACTGAAAAACAAGGTTGAAGCCAGGTGAAACAAGGAAAGACTTTATGACCTGGCATTGCTTTCAACTGCTAAGTGGGCAGAGCCCAAATTAAGCTGAAGCAGGTGGAACAAGGAGTGATCCTATTTAAGGACAAGTGGATGACGCCAGAGGGGCGTGTGCGTGCTAAGGGCCCCCGATATGAGAGAGCTCCGAGAGTCCTGCTGGAGAAAGTTCTGATAGACCAATGGCCAGATCTCCCTGAGGCAGAAGGAAGCTGGTGAGCAGAGAAAGCCTCGGCAAGACAGCAAAAGGCCAAGGACTAAACCCTGTGGCTCAGCTTTTGCCTAGAGGGGTTTGACCTGTCCGAACAGTGGCCTGAACGGAACTGTGGCCAGCTTTAAAGACTGAGGCAGAACGGCAGAGTTGCTGATACGAAGGAAGTAAGGTGGCCTACAGACGCTGAGGTCTCCCAGAGAGAAGAAAGCCTCAAGCCTTATTTAAAGTGAGACTTCGATAGCAAATTTACCCTGACGAACCTGCGTCTGAGCTATTCCAGAAAAAGGACTGCTAAGTGAGTTAAAGAGTCTACCCCCGAGACTGGTTTCCTGACGACTGAGGACCTGCCCCAGAGACCGTATCATTCTAAAAGGGTATGAAAGTAGTTGTTATGATTATCAATAGGTTTAGTGGATAGGTTAAAGGGGTTGTAGGAATTTATAGGATTAATAGTTAAGAAATTAATGGTGTTTGTTATAAGTGAATTTAGTAATAAATAAATAAGTGTTAAATAATAATTTAAAAGTTCGGTTTCACACACACAATAATCTAAGTTTCTATTTTAAGAGACCATAGAAGAAAGAAATTAAATCTGCAGGAAGCAGCAGAATATATGAAATAAATTTAAGAACAGAAATCAGTGAAACAGGAAAACCATTTAGAATATCAGTAAAATTGATAATCCTTTAGATAACCTGGTCAGAAAAAAAGATGATCCCAAATTATCAATACCACAAACTAGAAAGGGCCCAGACTAAGATCCTCCAGACAATGCCAGATGAGAGCTATGAACAAATTTACAATAATAAAGTTGACAGTTTAGATGAAATGACAAATTCCTTTAAAGATGCAAATAACCAGAACCAACTCAAAAGAAAGAGATATTCTGACATCTCCATGGAGAACTCGGTGATTAAAACGTTCCCTCAGCTGGGTACACTGGAGCACCCCTGTGACCCCACACTTTGAGAGCTGAGGTGGGGGACTGTAAGTGTGAGTCCAGCCGAGCAAAAAAAATTCCTTGTCCACTGGAATCAGGGGCATTTCTGAGACAAGCAGAAAACCTAGTGCAATGGAAACTCCCAGGAATCTATGAGAGTGACCCTAGCTAAGAATCCTAGCAATGGGGACATGGAGGCCGAACTGGCCATCTCTTGTAACCTGACAGAATTTCCAGTGGAGGGACTGGGATACCAACCCAGCCACAAAACCTCTGAACTACAATTTGTCCTTCCTGCCAGATGTGCTGGGGTAAAGGTGGCACAGAAATTGAGCAAATGGCCAACCAGTAACTGGTCCAGCTTGAGACCCACGCCACAAGAGGGAGCCGACCCCTGACACTGCCTGGCAAGCCAAGACTGAGAGAGGCTATATATCCCAGAGATCTAGGATAGAACCAAAGATGACTGGCAAAAAGAACAGAACAGAAACTGACCCTAGAGGCATTGCAGATGTGACTGCTATGTCGCATGTGCATCAGTAGGTGGCAGAGAGGAGAGAGGCTACATCTACATTCAGTGCTCTGACCTATGAATATCTGAATGAATAGTAGCCTAACATTCCTGAAAGAAGAAAAAAGAAGCAAGGTGGATACCAACTCCACTTTGGCGCCATTGGGTAACCTGAGATGACTACAAGACCAGTACCAGGAGATCTGGCCCAGATGGGGTCACAAGAGCAGGAGAGCTATCCCTGCCCCTCACATGGTACAGCACTCAGGAGAGCAGGCCCTGCACCCTGCCAGGATAGCACACTACAGCTGGTCCTGGATATGAGGGCTGTGGTGACCCAGCCCTGAGGGAGTGAGTGTGGGAGTCAGCCCTGCCTTTGGTCTGCTATGTGGTGGTGTTGGCTAGGGAGAGATGCCCCCTCTCCCTTTTGCCCTCACCACCATTAGCCGACAGGAAATCTGGCCCAGATGGAGTCACAAGAGCAGGAGATCTGTCCCTGCCCCTCACATGCTGCAGCACTCGGGAGAGCGGGCCCTGCACCTTGTCAGGATAGCATACTACAGCTGGTCCTGGATATGGGGGTTGTGGGTGAGCTAGCCCTGAGGGAATGAGTGT
>CAJQZJ010033039.1:71430-136894 GCA_907164525.1 Lophiomys imhausi | reverse complement strand
GCTGGGAACCCCTCTTTATCCCTTTCCAGAATCTCTGAGGTGGTGTTAAAGAGGCTGTGACCTTCGCTGGGAACCCCTCTCTATCCCTTTCCAGAATCTCTGAGGTGGTGTTAAAGAGGCTGTGAGCTTCGCTGGGAACCCCTCTCTACCCCTTTCCAGAATCTCTGAGGTGGTGCTGTGTTACTTTCCATGCCTCTGACCTGTCCTTGCTGATGCTGAGAAGGTCCTTGGAGCCTGGCAGATTTTACTAGGTACTGAGGCTGTACAGGACTTGTGGTGATCTGAGGGATAACTGTCCCTCCACAGTCTCAGGGATCTGAATCTTTAGTCCCCAGGCTGTGGCACTGTGGATCAGGCAGTGAGGCCTCACTGGAGGTAGTGTGCCACTGGGAACAGGCTTTGAGGTGCCATTCCTAGTTCACTCTCTCTCTGCTTGCTGCTTGGGGCTGCTTTCACTCTTGGTTGTTCCTGCTGCCATGCATTTCTGCACTGTGATGGTAATAGATTTTTTTACCCTCAGAACCTTAACAAGAGAGAAAGAGTCAAGAGGTCAAGAGTGCATCCAGCACACTGCCCTGTGAGCAAAGAGAAGGACAAAGAAACACAAATTTTTCTTTTCCTTTGAGACCGACTCTCACAATGTAGTCCAGACTGGTCTCAAAGCTGAGAACATCCTGGTTCAGCCTCCCCAGCGTTGGGTGTGCACCACCACATCTGGCTAAATCTACTTACTCTTACAACACTCACCGAGGGAAGAGGGGAGAGGGGAGAGAAGATAATTCAGCAAATAGGATGAATGATAAGGTGGGAGAGAAGGCATCTGGAAGTGAAAGACTATTTTTTCTGTATAGTTTTCAGTGTTAAAACACTATATATTCTAAAAATGAAATTATGTGTGTGGGGGGTTGGGTTGGATATAATCAAGATACATTGTGCACATGTATTAAATTTGTAAAATAAATATATATATTAAATTGTATTAACAAGAACACTAAACTAAACAAATGGGGAAATGTCAAAATTTGTTTAAATTGAATGCCACATGTGGTGGGGTTAGTGATAGCATTTAATAGCACAGGGACATTGGAATAGCAAAAGCCTGGACTTTAAGGTAAAAGGATGTGACATGTCCTTAGGAACCCACCAAGGATGGATGACTTTTTTGATTATAGGATTTTGAGCAGGGGAGGGGGGAGGACAGGACGGGGACATGCCCTGAGGCGCCCGCCTGCAGATCCATGACAACAGATCACAGAATCTCCTGACTGCTGCTACTTCTCGGCCCTTTGCAAGAAAAACCATGAAGAGGCATTACCCAAGGGCATAACTTGGAAGCGCACGAAAGTTTCTGCCAAAAATCATGTTGCTAATTCATTACGACAGGTGAAGATATTTAAGTCAAGATTCATGTGGACAGAGGCTCTCTCCCGCTCTTGTTTCTCCTCCTTCTTGTCTGGCAGAGAAACTTGCATCGCAGTCTCACCAGGGGGCTTCACCCTCTTGTATCGACCCATTGCAGGTCTGGGGATGGATTCTCCCTGGTGTTCTGGAGCGCCTAGGCAGGTAGTTGTTTCCCCGTGGAATCCAGGGGCTTCGGATTGGACAGAACGCTGAAGCAGGACCCTTGCAGGCCTGAGGCATCTGAATGATGAGCCTGGGAGACTTTTCATCTGATAAATGGTAGGACTCTAGGACCGCAAGGGCAATTCCTACTTGATGGACTGTCTTGGGATTCAATAAAAAGAGGTTCAGAGACTTTAAGACTGAAAGATTAGATGAAGACCAGCCATCCATGGGAATTCACTCCCAGGGGAAAATATCCTTTTAAGAAACTTTAGGTTAATGTTGGATGGTTGTTTGATAGGTATTAAGAAGTTTTAGGCCGGGCGGTGGTGGCGCACGCCTTTAATCCCAGCACTTGGGAGGCAGAGGCAGGCGGATCTTTGTGAGTTCGAGGCCAGCCTGGTCTACAAAGCGAGCCCAGGACAGCCAGAGATATTCAGAGAAACCCTGTCTCGAAAAATCAAAAAAAAAAAAAAAAAAGAAGTTTTAGGTGCTAGGTTTTAGAGTTAGGGCTTGGGTTTCAGGGACTTAGGAACTTTATAGGCGATTGTTAGGTAATTGTCAAGTATTAATAAATGTATGCTTGATAAATAAAAATTTACTGTTACAGCTTGGGTTTCAGGGACTTAGGAACTTTATAGGCGATTGTTAGGTAATTGTCAAGTATTAATAAATGTATGCTTGATAAATAAAAATTTACTGTTACAGCCACACCTACCCTGAAGGTGGAAAAAGGGGTGGGCCAATCCAAGCAGCATATGGATGAACAGTTGACTGTGTACATCCTAGTTTGGGGACAGGTAAAACATTAGGTTGAAGTGGCAGATGAAGAAGTATTGCAAACAAATGTTCCACTGATTATTTACAGAATGATAAAAAAATTTGAATGATACAATTCTGAAGCAGTTCTGGCTTATTGCAAGCTTCAGAAAATAATTATGTTGTTGAGAAGATCAAGGACTTCACTGTGAACAAAATATAACGAGGAAGCCAAAAAATGTGAAAATAGGCTGGGGTTGACAATCAGTACAAACTTTACACTCTCTAAAACATGTACACACATATTTCTATGTGTGTACATGTGTGCATGTAAAAATAATACATATAGTCTTACCTCTGCCCACTGAAAGGACAAAAAAGAAAAGCCATCCCAGGAACAGTAAGACCATTCAGGGTCCAAATCTTAGTCATATAAACTATTGACCACAGAGAGGAAGCAGTGCTTTTCAGAGAATGGCCAATGTCAGGGATGGGCAGAAATGTGAAATGAACATGGAATATGTATTTTTTTATGTTAGAAACTGATCCAAAAAGGGACTATGCACTATAGCCAGCTTGAAAGGATTCCCTGGGGCCAACTCTGGGACAATTTGAGCACCAGAGTAATTAAATATAGTAATGGAATATAAACTATTAAAAAATGGAGTCCACGCTGAAAAGAAATAAATCACTGGCTGGGAAGAAGGGATCTTATTACAGTGGAATGATAAGGGCTGACTGTGAAATGTGGAGAGCAGGCTGCTGCCAGAAAGCCATTGTTTTGTAATGATCATGGTACACTGGTCGTTAATGTAATTCTCACTGGTCCAGGTGAGAATTAGCAACAAATGTCCAATCTAGACCTACAAGTGTTCCCAGGGGTTGTGTAGAACTTAAAAAGAGTAATTCTACAGTGGAGAAGCAGGCCAGCTCTTAATCAAGTGACCAAAATTAATAACTCTTGAGAAAGAGAGGGATAACCAATGACATCCTAACAAGGACACAGTGTCACCTAATCCACATTTCAATCAAGAAGGCAGACCCTTAATCAGACAGATCAAATGAGGACCATCTCCCTAGAAGTGGGAAGTAGATCTGCATTCTGCAAAGGCATCAACTTACGAAGTGCCCATCATTATCTCAGTATCAACACAGAAGACCCATGCAGGAAGACCAAGAGTTTGCAGCCATTCTGTGACACACTGGCAAAGTGTCTCAAAACAAACAAACAAACAAAAATGGAAGTACATACTTAGAATGTGCAATAAAGGACATTTGGGGGGGGGGGTTCTGAGACAGGGTTTCTCTGTGTAACAGAACTCTGCTGCCCTGGACTTGATTTGTAGACCAGGCTGGCTTTGAACTCACAGAGATCCGCCTGCCTCTGCCTCCACAGTGCTGGGACTAAAGGCATGCGCCACCACGTCTGGCTGACTTTGAGGTCAACAGAGACAATAGGAACACAAACGGAAAAGAGCTATGAACTGATAGTAGTGGGGTCACGGACACATTGTTCTCAGCAAATGCATACTGAGGTTTTGGGAGGAAAAGGACATGACATGTGACTTATCCCTCCAACAACTGTGCAGTGTGTGTGTGTGTGTGTGTGTGTGTGTGTGTGTGTTGGACAAAGGGGTGAGAGGGAAGAGAGAAAGAGAAAGGGAGAACACAAATAAAAAGGTAAAAGGTAGAAAACAACAAAACAGGAAACTGGGTAAAGGGTAAATGAGTGTATTCTGTATACTATTTTTGTTTCACGACTTTTCTTGAATTTGAACTTATTTTTAAATAAAATGTTTGAAAAATTACTACTATGAACTCAAAACTCATATAAATGCAAAGTATCTATAAGACTATACACAATGAAAGAAGAGATCTATTAACGTGCATTTTAAAAGAGAACTCAGTGACCTTAGGAGGCCCTGAGGCCGGCAAACATGCTCAGCCCTATACGCCATTGCTACCATCTCAGAAGCCACCCTGACACTGGGAGGCCTGTGAGAGATCACAAAAGAAAAAAAAAAAAGGTCTTAACCTGGCCTAACCTCCTAACCTGGGACCTTGCCTGCTGGTCTCTCAGGTCACCTGCAGAAGCATCACCAGCATGGATGTACATCTTATTATGAGGAAAGAGAAGAACCCAGGTGGGTTGTAGGTGGTGTACCAGTCTGGGTTTGGGCAAAAGCACAAGAGGACAGTAACAACTTGTACTTGGTGGAGAGGTAGGACAAGTGTTGCCATGGACAACACAAGGGGAGAGCAGCAGAGTCCATCTGCAGCCAACTACTCCCAGAAATCCCTGGATACAAAGCAAAGGTGACTGCCCAAGAAGACAGCAAAGAGGAAAAGAAATTATCCAAAGGCAGAGACTCTGGACGAGGGGGTGATGAAATGAAAGAGCATGGCAGCCATTCCTGCAGGCCCCAGAGACACGAGCCACAGCCTGCTCACTGGGCTCCTTCCTGCCAGACACCCTAAGACAGGGTGAGGACACGGCTCACTAGTGCCGAAGAACTCTACGGTGATCATCGTGAAAACAAGCACACTGCTGTCCCTCAACCGAGGAATAGACAGAAGAAACAAAACTGTGGTTCATCTACACAATGGAATACTATTCAGCCATCAGAAACAAGGAAACCATGCAATTTGCAGCCAGATGGATAGAACTAGAGAAGCTCATCCTGAGTGAGCTAACCCAGACTCAGAAGGATGCACATGACATTTATTCACTTATAGTCAGATTTTAGCCATATAGTACAGGATAACTACACTACAACCAATGCACCAAAGGGAACAGGAACATAGACTTAGTTACCTGTCAATGAGACACTTTGTCCTAGTGGTGCTGCCTTGTAGACCCCTAGTGTATGAGGAGGCTCTTGGCTCTCATATGACTGCTGAGCTGGGGCAGGGGACTGTTATGTAGGGACACTCCACTCCAGAGGAGTGGGATGGAAGGGATAGGGGGTAGAGGGTGGGAGGGCAGGACTGGGAGGGGTAGAAAGAGGACACTGTGATGGAGATGTAACCTGAAGCAATAAATAAACATTAAAAAAAAAACAGAAACAAAAAAACAAGCACACTGAGCATCCATAGCTCTGCCGTAGGAAAGGAGGCACACATCAGGGTGGGCATGTGCCCACACATACAACGCCCTGAGTCCATCCTAGAACCACCAGAAAACAAATACTCAACAAAATAACTATATAAAATTACAAGTCAGCTGGGGACTAAAGATTACTTTTAGAATTTTAGCCTAAGGACCTTTAACAAGAAATAGGGTTGTTTTTGTTTGTTTTGCTACAAAATAATTGATAGAAATTTTAAAAATGAAAGTATCAAGTTCTAGCACAGTAGAAAGCTCTAGCAGCTTCTAATCCAACAATGCAAGATTCAAACCACTCCCAAAGCCAAACCTTATAGTGGTTTGATGTGAACGTTACTTACAGAATGGTATAAAATTATCTTCAGGGGCTATGGAGATAGCGCCACAGTGCGGGTGCCTGCCACACAAGCCTGGCGGTTCATCCCCCAAAAACCCATGAAGAGATGGAAGGAAAAGCCCAGTCTATAGGTATCCTCTAACCTCCACATACATACCGTGTGGAACATGTACCCCCATACACCACACACACACATTCCTCTACACAAATAAATTAATACATTTGAAAAATCTTCAGGCTCTGTGTATAAATAATATATGAAAAAATAAATGAACCTCATATTTGGATGGGTCCCATCCCAAAGATAACAATTCATTACTCTTAGTATTTGGAATATTTATTTCAAAATCTGAAAAGCTGGTGGTCCAAAGCATTTTGAAAAAGAATCCTCAGCTTGTTCTTTAAAGAGAAAATGGCAGAAAGACAGCTCCTCAGTTAAAGTTCATACTGTTTTTAGAAGAGGATCTGAGTCTAATTCCCAGCACTGACATGGGGGCTCACAAGTGCCTGTAATACCAGCTCCAGGGGATCCCACACCCTCTTCTCTCCTCCATGGGCATTCTCACTCAAGAGCACAATCCCCCCAGAGACACACAGGCATGCACATAAAAAAAAAACTCAAAAAACAAAAAACAAAATTTAAAAATGAAGATGTATCAATAATAATATTGAGAGAGTTAACTTAGAGTATTATATAATGCTATTTTCCTCCTATAAAAAAATCTATTCAAATTATTAATTTTAAAAGTTCATGCTAAAAACTTTTTTCATGCCTAATTGTTTTAGACAATGACTCCTGAAATAAATCTAGTCTTTATGTTAGAACTATTATTAAGTCTGAGATGCTATCCTGAGAAAATCATCTTCAAGAATGGGTGTATTCCATCTTTCTTCTTCCAGCTTTACTCCAGTATGGGAAGCTGTAACTGTCCATGAAATCTACTGTAGCTCTGAGGTGAACAGACAGCCTAGCAGTTACTTCTCTGCCTTGTCCAAATTCCATTCCCAGCAGCATCTCTGAGCACACACAGTCAGGATGGTCTAACTAAATGGACGGGGTTTGAGCAGGGTTTTCCCACTCTCCTTCCCACTTCCTAATGTGGTTCTGTGAGGTATTTGGTTAAATCCATATTCATTGTTTATTTTATATTTTTCTCTTCATTTCAGGTACTCATTACTTTTATTTGAATTTATGATGAAATCTCATCCTTTCAAAAGATAGTTTAAATGTTTCTTGCTTGGCTGTTTGGGTTAGTTGAGGTGAGGTAGCCTTTGGAGGAAGTATATCACTGGAGGTGGGCTTTGAGACTTCAGAGGTCCTTCGCATTATCAGGTGGCTCTTCTGCTTCTTGCTTGTGGATCACGATGTGAGGCCCCAGCTCTGCTCCTGCTGCTGTGCCTTTGCCCCACTACCATGGACTTTTAACATTCTAGAACCATAACTCAAACAAAGTCTTCATGGTGCTTTATCACAGTGACAGGAAATTAACTAATCGTGTGTGTGTGTGTGTGTGTGTGTGTGTGTGTGTGTGTGTGTGTGTGTACACTCACTCACATGCATGTGTATACACCAGGGGACAACTCCAGTGCTGGTCCTCAGGTGCTGTACTTTTTTTTGAGACAGAGTTTCTTATTGCTCTGGAACTTTTCTCCCTGCTGCTGGAGTTACAAGTGTGTCATTTTCTAAAATAAAATAAAATAAAACTGTACAAGCCTTCACCAAGTGGCTCATCTACTGAGCACCTGCGGGATCCTTATATGGGTTCTTGTAAGAGTGGTTAAACCGCAAAGACAGGCAGGTACAAGTGGGGGTGGGGCAGGGGGAACAGGTGCTGTTTAATGGGGGCAGTCTTAGCTTTGCGGGATATACAGACCTCTAGAGACAATGGTGATGGACCCCTTGGCACTAACTCACACACTTCAAGGTAGTAAGGCTGCATTTGACAGTATTTTACCACAATAAGAAAGAAACAAATAAAGAAGAGGAAGAGGAAATAGGAAGAGAAAAGACAGATAGGCAAGCAGGCAGGCAGGCAGACAGACAAACACCAAAAACAGACAAGCCTATCTTTATCTCCGAGGTGCCATGGAAGTGATGGCAGTACTGGGGGAGCTGTGACAGTCAGGACACAAAGATATTGATTTCTTGACGTGAAAACTCTGGCCACACCCTGGAGCTCCCCCAGCCTCTGACATGCTGATTTTTCAAGTAAGAACAATAAGTCCTTGACATGCCTAGGATGAAGTACACCCCAATCTACCTAATATGTAGTAGATGAAGTGCTTTTCAGGGAAAGAGCAGGCACCACATCCCTGTAGTCTCTGACTTCACGAATCCAAGGATGTCTTTAATCTGGATTCTCTATTCCAGAAACCACAGAAAAACAATGGAGAGGGATGGAGGAAGGCGGGCCTTTACAGGAAGGTCAAGAGAAGGGGAAAGACAAGCTGCTGGTTACCTAGGTAACCAAAGAGGGCTGTGATTGGCTGACTGGAGCAGTGTTTCAAGGTGAAACTGGCCAGGGCAATGGCAGGGGCTGGCAGGAGTGTGTACCTCTCCTGAACACAATGGTTTTCTGGGCATATGACAAACCTCAACTCTCCTCTTGTTAAGTCTGTATGAAAGGTAAAAGCAAAATGTCTCTACTACAGTACTGGGGGGTGGTGTTGGGGTGCTACCAAATCTCATTCTCTCCCACTAGCCTACACGCTTACACTCACATCTATGCTCATTCAACTTACTCATTAGTGACAGAAGTGAGCCCTGCTTGGCTGGGGAGATGGCCCAGTGGGTAAAGCACTTGTCATGCAAGTGTGAGGACCTGAGTTTGAATCCCTGAGTTTTGCAAGATGCAAAGAATTCTACAGGCAATGAAAGATACACAGGACAGGCAGCCTTAACCCTGCTGACCTTCACACTTTACAGTGTATGCAAAGCCAGACTCAATAGTACATGTCTGTCTGTCTGTCACCCTATGCCCCATTATAAAATAAGACGCACACACAGGAGAATCTCCAGCAAGAAAGCTTGCCTGGAGTACACAGCAGCAAAGCACAAAAGCCTGTCTCACGAGGTGGGGGTAAGGACAGACACCAAAGTTGACCTCTAACCTCAGCATGTATGTTGTAGTCTACATACAAAGACATGAACACAAACATGTAAACAGAGGTAAGAAGGAAAGAAAAAAGGTCTGGAGAAACTGTGCAGGGGGACAGGCCTAGAGTGTACCTCTACACTCTGCCCCTCCATCTTGACCTGGGCTGCTAGAATGTCACAAGCGGAATGCTACAATATGGGAATTCTCTCTGTAACAGCCTCAGGTTGAGCATCGGGAAAGCCCCTCCACAGGTGGACATGTTCAGTAGAGTGCCAATTTACCCAGAATTACAAACTGCTCAAAGCAGGACCAGGACTCAGACTTCAGTATCCCAAAGACAAGTCAGGAATGAGGCCAGGATCCATTTCATCCCAGCGGAGACTTAAAAAGGGCAAAGCTGGGGATCAAGGCCCTGGGGATCCCTTAATCCCAAATGACTAGGCTGCCAATCTTGCCTTCTACCACCACTACAGCCCCACGTGAGATTCTGGAAAGAGAGCTGGCAAGGATGGGTTAGCCAACTAATTCCTATTTATTCCTCAGGCAAACCCAGCAGCCCAGCCCTGCTGTTCCCAGGAAGAGGTGGGGTGACTGCATCTCTCTGTCAGGTCTCATTATTAAGCTACTGTTCTAAACAAGTCCAAAAGCGGGTGGATGTCCCTTCAACTGAAGGGCCAGCTGAGAAACAAGTATGTGCTGGAGCTGTTGACTTCTTGGGGAGAGCTTCTTCAGCTAAGGGGTGATGGCATCCTTTGTCTTTCTTTTAACAGTCCATTTCTGTAGAAACTGGAGGTAGGGGGCCATAATGTCATGGCCTTGGAACAAGTCACCCAGGGCTTGAGAACTAAGGGACAGCAAATCTCTTAGTATGCTGCAGAGAGGTGAGGGTGGGTCAGAGGCACACACTCATTTCACATTCCTTCATTGTCTGGGCTTATGCACAAAGGAAGTGTGAATTCAGAGTGCTACTTTATAAAAAAAAAAAAAAAAAAACCATTGGTTCTCTAGTCACATCAAGCGGTGGTGAACGGTGCCTCTTGAGATCACCCTTTCCATTCTCTGTTTCACCCTACCTTTCGATGTGGGGACTTCTTTGCCACCAGTGCAGGGGCAGCAGACTAGGGGAGGGTGTGTGTGTGTGCCAACACTTCTTAATTAGGAGGCACTGTGTCTGTCACAACACTTTGTTAGTCACCCCTACGTGCTAGCCCAATGGAAGGAGCTTGGAGGAGGAGTGACATGAGGACCAAACAAGTGCCCTAGCTTCCTCTGCACAGAAGAAGGGGAGGAGCTGGGACCCAGCACCCAGAGCTCTTGTCCCTACTGCTGATACACACACCCCACAGCTTAGGAGTGAGCCATGGCAAACACGTGGTAATGGGTCCCTGCATAACTGTATGAACGCACATCTGGTTTGCAGTGAGAACAAAGGAAACTGACACCTTTCCAAGTGACAGGATTTAACAGCTTCAGTTTTTGACAAAGACAGATGCACGATAAGGCAAAAGATTAACAGCACCTTCAAATGTGAGACTAAAAGATGAGATATGTGCTTTGCAAAGTTTCAGAATGTAAATACCCTGGCCAGGCCTGTGGATGCTTTATGCATTTATGGTGAGCTGAAAGGGGAGATGACAGTCCATCATGTTTTGGAATGATTAGTGTAACTGAGAAGTTACAAGGGCAGCAAACGGCCATGGGGGTCACTGGGAGCCATGACTGACTGAGCTATGAAGTCTGTGTCAGCTGTCTAAGTTGGCCCCTGGGGAAACCCTGGGATCCTCTTTGACACAATCTGTCTGTGTAGCCTGGGAAACCCACTTTGGGAGGCTGGTAAGTGTCTTTCCTGTGCAGGGGCAGGTCTCAGCACCAGGAGCTGCACTCCAAGCCCAGCAGCCTAAGTGATGTATCATCCCCAATAAGCTGGCCTATAGCCTCTTTGTGTTGGGACTGGGCCATCTGGCTGACAGCTAGATTAGGGTCTGGGGCCACATCTGCCCTGTCCATACCACTGTTAGCCATGGCGGGCTGAAGAGCATCCCTTAAGGCCTGGAACAAAAGCAGGAGCATCTTTCCAAGATGAAACTGACTAGAACACAGTGTGCAAAACAAGACACAGACATCCATCTACCTACCCTGCCTCATGCCACTGCACTGAGGCTAGACCTAATGTATGAGCCGAAAACTCTCTTCCCAGCTACTGAAATCCCTAACATAACCAAAAATAAGCAACTGAGTATGACTTACCCCGTGTTTGTCCCTCAACCTTCCCACCAAAGTGATACTTATGAGCGAAGGCTTCCAGGCCCCAAATGAACTGAATGCACCAAGTAAACCAAAAGGTGCCATGTGCACAAATAAAAGCAGTTAGAGACCTCAGCCTTAGGAAGTATGGGCCACTGGGGGATGTTTTGGCTAGACTCACTGACATGTGATTGGGGTGCTCCCTGACAGTTGCCATGATGGTCATTGTAGGGGTCGACAGGTGGGATGACAGGGTACATGTTGGCTGTAGACTTCCACTCAGCTCTCAAAAGCAAACAAGCCTCTAGGTCCAGTGGTCCCTGAACTGTAGGTTTTGCACCCCTTTGGGGGTCAAATGACCCTTTTACAGGGATTGCTTTAGATCACTGAAAAAACACAGAGATTTTCAAAACAATAGCACAATTACAGTTTTGAAGTAGCAGCAAAAGTAATTTTATGGTTGGGGGATCACAACACGAAGAACTGTATTAAAGGGTTACAGCCTTAGGAAGTTTGAGAACACTGCTCTCGTCAGTAGTTGGTGCAAAGCTCTGCATTACTGTGTCAGTCACTTAGGACTGGGGGACTTAGAGTCACCACTGTTAGCCCAGGGTTCATAAGGCTGGACAGCACAATGTTCCCCCAACCACACAGCTCTCAGCTGGGATGTTCCAAGGAGGTGTGGGATCTTCCTTCCAGCCAGTAGAACTCAGACTCCAGTACCACCAAGCAGAGGCCAATTAACACCAACACCCATGCCCCAGTGTCTAGGGCTCTGGCTAGAAGCTCTGTCTGAGTGGCTGTGAGTCTGGTTTCTGATACAAGCAACTGGCTACTTCAAGTGTTTTGAATCCCAGACCAAATGTTCTCCAGCTCCAGAGAACATCCACACAAGAGAGGAGGAGACAAGAAGGCAGATGATCCTGCCAGGGTGAGAGTACAAGGCAGGTTTCTGTTCATGGAGCATACATGCACCACACAACTGTGCCTCACTCTGAATGGGTGGGACTTCTAGAACCCAGTTAGAGAATCTGGAGGCTCTATCTAATCATGTGACTACAAAAATCCATCAGCTATTAAAGACATATCGTCTTATCAAACCTGGGCCTCCTTTCCTTCTCACAGAGTACTGAATACAAATCACACTCCCAAGTTAGCAGGAATGAGAATAGCAGCCATGACGGTGAATGAGATGGTAACAATAAAGACAGCAACGGCAACAACAAATGCCTCTGGAACATCTCCTAGGGGCCTGCTGCTGTTCCAAGGTGACCAGATGCGTGGTGTGACTCAACTTTAGAAATCCGCTACAAAGTGGCTATGCCGTGTGACCATCTTTTCACAGATAGGAAACCTTACTCCAGGTCACACAGGTGGAACTGGCACTGGATCTGCTGTGTCACAGTCCACAACTGCTTCTGAATGGCCGGCCTGTCCAGAATGAGGCACACTGGTGGGTGCTGAGATGAGCAGAAGCACCCAGGGAACACACTGGAACAGGAGACAGACAGACAGACAGACAGACAGACAGAGGACACAAAGCCTCGCTGGCTGCGGGGCTGTTGTGGGTGAAGGGCCGTTCCTGGATACACTCACCTTCACGCTCCCCACTTGTCTTCATGCTTTTTGAACCACCCTCTGTACCTTTAGTCTTCTCAGCGTCTTCCTGAGCATCTTCAGCAGACCCTCTCTCCTCATCTTCCTCCTCCCCAACGTTTTTGTAGTTGGGTCTCTTTTGCATCCGCTTCTTGCCCTTGTGCTTGTTCATCTCAAGGGACCGCTCAAGTGTCTCAGTGGGCTTAATGAAGCACCGGATGCTGGGCTTGGCCTGCGTGAGCCCAAGAAAGGCAATGAATAAATCAGGGCGCTAGAATCTCAATGGATGCTCACAAGCTGCCAGAAGTCCTGCCTTAGCAAGTTACTTCCAAAAGAATTAACGCTACTCCTGAGTTGATGGCAAGACTATTACCAACACTCTCTCCCCACTTCACTATCAAGTGGTTAACACATTAGCTACCATTTATGGCTTGCTATTCTAGGCCTCGTGGCGAAGGCCTATAAACCAGACTACTTGAGAGGCTGGGATATAATGATCTCAAGTTCAAGGCCTGTTTGGGCTACAGAGTGAGTTCTAGAACAAGCTGAACAACTTAGTGAGACACCATTTCAAGAAGAAAGGAAGGCCTGGAATGTAGCTTAGGGGTAGAATGCTTGCCTGGTATGTGTGAGGCCCTAAGTCCCCTCCTTAATACTACATTTGAGAACATGCATGTACACATGTGTACAAGAAATGCACCTTTTACCATGCCAGCTCTATGCACCCCAAACATCAGGTGTGCAAACAGTAAACACTCTGGTGTGCTCTGGGTTTGCCACCTGTTCTGACAGCTCAGACTGTATCACCTCACTCAAAGTCTCCCACAATCCCATAAGTACTGTTGTCCTTATTCTATTGATGAGGAAGCAGTTTGGAAGTACGGAATGACCTGTCTGTCCATGGCCACCAGCCAGTAAGCAGCAGAGCCTCAAATCTACATGATACTTGCACAGTAGGTGTCACAGCAAGAGCAAACTGGTATTGTTATTAACATTTTTTGAGGAGGAGGGGTTGAGACAGGTTTCAAGTGGCCCAAACTTGCTATGTAGTAGAAGATGATCTTGAACTCTTGATCTTTCTGCCTCTGCCTCCCAAGCAATAGGATTGTAGGCTTGTATCATTGTGGACAACTTATTAACTTTTACCTGTAGTGAGTAAAATGTTTCATGGCTAAGGAACTAGAAAAGCAGCATGCCTTGCTATTACAAAAGCAAGTAAAAGAAAGAAAGGGCAAATGGCCCAGATGTGGTCATGTGCCAGCTCTCCTTGTAGGAGAACTTGCTAAGTGTCAGCAATGAGCCAAAGTCAAACCAGCTCCAAAGGAAAATGTTTTCTCTAGAGAAGGCAGAGGTATCAGAAAAGGGAGAAAGGCCCTGCCACCAGGGTTCATGTCCCATATTCTCATCTTATCTCTGTCTTTATAACCATGATAAACAGAAATTATGGGTTCATTTTACAGGTGAGAAAAAGCAAGGGTTGGAGGAGTTGAATTTGTCCAATTGCTCCTGGCAATGGAATGCAGACAATCTGTCAGCACCAAAGCCCAAGTGCATCTTCAAATAGCAGGGCCTTACTTGGAAGCCATCTCGGTTTTACATTTAGTTCTTTTAAAAGGACATGTGTAAACTGGAGACGGTGGCACATGTTAGTAATGCCAGCACCTGAGAGGTGGAGCAGGAAGACCAGAAGTTCAGTTATTCACAGCCACAGTGCAAGTTCAAAGTCAGTCTGGTCTATACAAAAGACCTTTTCTCAGAAAAGGTAGAGGAGTGGGACATGTGCACGGTACTGGGTGCATGGGGTGCGTACTTGGCAAGAGTGAGGGGTGACAATCACCTGAACACAGGAGCTTAAGGCCAGCCTGGGCAGAGTAAGATTCAGGGAAAAAAAATAGTATATCCATGCAAATAAATTCATCTAAAAATGAGCAAAGACAAAAGAAAATGGACTTGTCTGGTTGAGATTCTGATTGAAGTGCTATCTTTCCAGACTCTGAATGTTCAGACATCAATTTGTCACATAAAATAAGTTTTAGAATAAACTTTTCCATTATCTTGGTATGGATTATCTATCTTATGAATTTACCCCATGAGCCACCAAGTATATTCTGGAGAGGGAGGGACACTGTACCTTGCCAATAAGTGAAATATGCTCAAGGAAAACAAATTAATTTCAATAATGTTCAAAACAAAATCCATTTGAGAGCTAAATTAGCATCCAAATCCAAACATTCATTTTTATTTGCCCATTTTGGATTATTCAACTACAAAAAGGACAGATAAATTGAAACATGATTCTACTATCTAGGAAACCTAGATAATATATTATAGAGTTGGAGATTGGGCATTCTGAGCATGTACCACTTGACAGACGGCATCCATCAGAGCTCAAGCAGGACACTTGTGGTGAAGGGCAGCCCAGGGCTGTACTCCTCTAGAGATGACCCCAAGACGAAGTGGTTTGCTGCTACCCATCACTAATGAGTTTTGGAGCACGACACACAGGGAGAGGGTGATCAGACACAGACACAGAAACCGACACCCAGCAAACAACTACATGGTAAAAGTTAAGGACACAGATCCACAAGGATGGCCATGATAAGTCTTCCCTAAACTCTAAGTGGCTCTAATGTTCATAGTAATTGGGAGAATAGAGGAAAGTAACTTAGAGGGCCTGGGGCTGCCAGAGTAGTCTGAAGGCCAGAACAATTGTCTGTCTTTGCTTGAAATGCAGGCAAAGATATTCTGGCCTTCTAGAATCAAATGAAATCAGGGATAGAAAGTTCTTTTAGAACTTTCAGAACCTGAAGTTCAGAACCCTTGCCCAGCAGGCATGAGCACTCTTGACTGGATCCCCATGGGGGCAGCGGTAGCAGAAAGAAAGGGAGAGAAGAAGGCAGGCAAACAGAGAAGTTCCTTTGTAGAGTAACAGACAGTACACATCCACCCTTCCCTTCCCTGCTGCAAAACAAACAAACAAAACCCAGAAAAATCAACTGCAGGAATTAAGGCAAAGGGGGAGAGATACTCACTATATCAAAACACACTGAGTACAATTTTCAAAGAACAACAAAAAGGGTTTTGTTTCTTTTTTTTCTTTTTTAAGGATGAATTCAGATGGGATTACTTCAGATGAATTAGTGACACACGCCACTAATCCCAGCTATCAGGAGGCAGAGGCAGACAGATCTCTATGAGTTCAAGGCTACCCTGGTCTACATAGTGAGTTCTAAGCCAGCCAGGGCTACATGATCAGACTCTGTCTCTAAAAAGAAGAAAAAATGAATTCAAGAACTTTCCAAGGGATTCTACTTTTCTGGATAGCCAGGTATTGGGAAGGTTTGCAAGGAATGGAGAAATTTCATGCCTCTAAAAATGCAACCATCCAGCAATAGCTAGACACACCTAAAGGTGCAGGGATGAGGAGGGTTATGTAACTCTGATCAGCCCATCGCTGGAGTGCGAGTCCATGCAGATGACAAGGCCTGAAGTCTAGACTCAATGGGTAATGCACTTACTGACCTGCCTGACCCCCACTTCAGGTTGGGATGGATGAGACCCAGAACTCAGAGCCAGGAGGGAATAGCATATTCAAGTCCACCTCCCTGGAAAGCGCCAGGTCCTGGCTACTACTCACCACTATCCCTCTGTGGGCCTCAGTTTCCACATCCACCAAGGCCATCACATTAGCTTCTCCCTGAGGGCTGCTGAGACATAAGAGAGTCACAGCTTCTGTCACTCCTTCCTGGGAGGACTTCTCCCTGAATGTCAGTGAGGACTTGAGAGAGCCCCACACTGTTCTGAGGACGTTGCACATTTATGGAGGAGCTTTCCTTTGGTCACCTCACACTGTAACAGGGAGAGCCAGGATTGAACCTAGAAAGCCTGGCACCAGTGCCCACCAGACTTCTGTTCCTTTCCATAGCACTTGCTGTGCCACCCACAGTCCAGTCTCTAGAAGCACTGAGGGAAAGACTGAGCCATGATCTGGGTTTGGTAGTGCACACTTATAATCCCAGCACATGGGAGGCTGAGGCAGAAGGACTGTGAGCTCAAGGCCAGCCTAGGCTACTTGCAGAGACTTGGTCTACAAACCAATAAATAGCTTAAATCACAGGTATATCTGGCTAACAGGAAAGGTAACTATGATGTTGAACCAAAGCTTGTGAGTTTTATTTGTTTTAGGTTTTTTGGTAGAGCTGGGGATGGAACTTAAGGGCTCATTCATGCCATGCAAGTGCTTGATCACTGAGCTAGCCAACATTTTAGTCCTCATTTTGCATTTGAATCTGATATATACAGAGACTGAAAGTCACAGAGGCCACAGTGGCCTAGGTTTACACCAACTGCAACCAAAAGCACCACAGCACCTGACTTTCCACTGGCCATGGCAAGACTATTCTCATTCCAGAAGAAGGTGATCTGCAAGCAGACATCAAACGGCATAAACCTTGGGGTGATGGATGGACATACACGTTCCATGCCAAGAAGCTGAGTGACATGGGGATGCTGAATCCAAGCCCAACTATGCATCCAGAATGCATGACTGCAGCCACGTCAGGGAGGTGATCTGAAAATGCTGCTGAACCTGATGGGGCCTGTGTCCTTAACAACAGAGCTGCAACACTGAAGGGGCAAGGGTCTAACTTGGTGAAATGCCACTCACCTGGAATCAGAGCTGACAAACTCCACAGTCCATGCTCACTTAGCACCTGGGCTCTCAGATGGGCAGCAGGTGACATCATGAGAGCACTACCTGGGAAGTGGCCTAGGACCTGTGAACAGGACTACAGGAAACCAGCCTCGTCTCTTACTCTCTCCACCCTGGGCCATCTTCTTCCCATTCCTAGCCTAGCTCTAGTGCCTTGCGTGGCACTGTCTCTGACATTCAAACAAGAGCAAATAAATGTCTGTGAGATTAATCCAAGCCTCTTCAATCAATCCAAGAAAAGATCTCACATCCCCTCATTAAAGAATGGCAAGGTAAGAGGTGACTTGGCATTTCTTTAGGAAGAGTGCCTTACTCCTCCTCCTCTCTAAGAAAGCATCATGAGTCTTGGACAGTGCTGGCCATTACTTCTGCCAGCCCAGGACACTGTGTTCTGACATTCCATCCAACTGGACATGACCATCACAGCACCTGAAAGAGCCAGGGCATAAACTGCACTGGGTTCAGGTAATCCCAAATGGACAAACATTCAACCTCTAGAACCCTGTCGGGAGGCTGGGGACATAGCACTACTTTGGTCTTTAGAAGAGAGCATGAGACAAGAAATGCCATGCCTTTCATGAAGCTGAAAGCAGCCCCTCTGCCAATCCCACGGCCCAGCCTCTCCTCTGTCCCAGTGTTTGACTCATTTTCCTCAACCGCCAGTTCCTACAAGAAGTAGCTTCTTGACCTAAGTTTGCACGCCCTCTGTCATCTCCTGAAGCGGTCTCTGGTCCTTCAGACACAGATTTTATTTTTACAAGCATGTTCTCATTTGGTGTCTGTCCCTCATCCCAGAGAGTCAGGATGTCTTATTCATTCTGGGTTCCCCAAGACTAGCACAGTGGCACCCTACACTGTGTAAGTGCTCAGTAAATGCTCCAAGTGAGGACTAAGCATTACGAGCTGCCAGCCATTCATGATCAGCAGCTGTGCACTGCCTGCAGAAAGGCTAGCCCAAGTCATTAACTCAGTCGTGACTACCCAGCTTCTCACATAGTTTGAGTGAATAAAGTTTATCATTGTCCTTTATCCTCAGTCCTCTTTTTTACTTTGAGACAGGGTCTTACTCTGCAGCCCAGACAGGCCTTGAACTCTTGAACCTCCTGCCTCAGCATCTAGAAGAAGTGAGACTGCAGGCCTGCACTACCAGTCCCAGGAAATGCAGCTGTTTAATATGATCTTTTCCTTCTACATTAAGTTGGTGAGTTGTTAAGTGCTGTTTATGCTTGCTGAAAGCCAACTTTGGGGGCGTGGAGGGCTTTCCTGTCCCAGACTTCAGTATGCTTATTTCAAGTGTTCTCCAAGACCCCTTGTCTGGGATGAACTGGCCCCTTTTTTCTGTATCTGGGACAGGGAGGAACAATAAGGCATCCCCAGAGTAAGAATGTTGAGCCCTTGAAAACAGCTAAAAGGTCAACTATTTCCAAGCAGGGTTACTGCTGTTTATCCCATGATGTTAAAATGCCTACAGAAGAAATAGGAAGCTAAGGAATGGGAAGCTGGGGGTCCTCAGGAAGAGAATGCTCTCCTCTGACTGGAAGTCTCCATTGGGAACTCTAGTCTGTGTCAGCAAGCCTTCCCAGTCACTTCTGCTTGATGACTGTATATGTACCCAACTTGATAATGTTAACTATCAGCTGCTATTTCTCTCTTACTTGGAAATCTCACCTGAGGGGATGCCTTGCTCCACCCAGAACTCTCAATGGGAAACCACTGCTGGCTACCCCAGTGAGGCCTCCCCACTCCTTTTCAGCTGGATACTGTAAGTCCTCAACTTGATGTTGCTTTTTGTTTGCTCCTATAATTAGGCTACTCCAGTGATCTCTGCTGGATACTGTAAGTTCATTGGATTGGATGATGGTTTGCCATCTATCTGACGCTTCTCTATCTACTACTTGCTATTGATTCTTACAATTCTGTGTGGTACACATTTAATAAATTCTCTCATCCAAAGCTGAAAGCAAGGCACTGTAGATCATTCTCTGGACCATAAAGAACATATCTTCACCAATGAGGCTTCAAAATTTGTTTGCAGGCTACAAAGAAAGGCCTTCCAGGGTGAGGTGTTGAGAGCCCAACAAGTGATCAGCAGCAGCCAATCTCAGGCCAATTAGGGTCTACTGATCACATGGCACCAAAATGTCTAGAAACTGGTTCAATCTACCTCCCGGGAGCACTGTACCCCTCAGGCATGAGGGGGAACTGACGACTCTCTTCCACCACGACCGCCACGTCTAGAGTGCCCAGAAGGGCAAGTATCTCTAGGAAGGAAGCAATGGCCCCTCTCACCCAGTGGTTGTCCCAGTTCCTCAACAGGTAAAATGTCCAAACCAGAGCAAGAGGGTTTCTTTGTTCAAGAACTCTGGTACTGACAAAGATTATTTCTGTGGCTTGTTATATAGATGAGGTAACTGATTGCTTCCCTAAGAGCTGTTATTTCAATACATTTCATCACAGGAACTATGCCAGTCACTGGAAACACAGTGATAGATGAAAAGGGCCTCATGTCCCCCTGCATCAGCATCTGAGTCCTCCAGTGGCCCACAAGACTCCACATGTCCTCACCAACCTCATTTCTACTTGCCATGCCACTCCTCACTGCTCCTCGAAGTCCAGACACACCATGTCTTGGGGCCTTTATACAAGCTATTCATTTTAACCAATTCATTCTTCCTCCAGGTATATATATCTCCATGGTTCCCTCTCTCCCATCCTTGAAGTCTAGGTTCTCATGTCACCTTCCTACCATTGCGAACACTCTATTGGGACTTGTCCCATCTCCTCGTGGCTGCTGCTTTCCTAGAGCCTCTGGTGTTTTCTTGCTATGATGGTTACTACACGTAGCACCGTTTCTCTATTAGGCAGGGTCTTGGATTTATTCATTGGTATATCTCTAGTGCCTAGAATGACCCTGACACAAGGAGACACCTACAGCTTTCAGACACTTCTGAGAAGATGGACAAATACATTGACCCACACTAGAGTAACTCAAAAGTCTTGTTAAAAACTAACTACAAGCACTCACAAAAGGCCCAGCACATACATACCAGAAGTGATGAGCATCTTAGGGGGGTCTGTCCCCACCCTGATCTCTTATTTGAGGTGCTATATGGAAGAAGTCACCAATGGCTCAGTGCAGATCAGGGAAAATCCCCATTCAGTAGGGAATATGACATCACCTCCAACTGCAGAGCTTCACCAGTCTTGTGGCTGTCCCCAGACTGTTGCGTCATATTACAAGAAAATTAAAAATTGGCTAGGGTCCCCTACTTTATCCCTATACACTTTGGCCACTCATGTTTTCCCTACTGGACCAGGAGCAGGGCCTGGTCTTTAGTCCAAGTCACCGTCAGCTTTGGCAGAGGTTTCCTGTCTAGAGTCTCAATATGATAGGACTCCTATCAGCTTCCCAGCCCAACTTCTGCCTAGGGACAGTCCCTGCATATCAGGCAATGCTGTCCTCCTTGATGCATGCATGGGGAGTAGGGCATTCCAGCTTTTCCTTCAGCCCTCAGGTCCTCTTCTTAGAGGATGTCCCTTGGATGAGTGTCTACAGTGGCTGCACAGAAAGGACCATTCTGAGATCCCTTCTCTTGTGAGAATGTATATGACTAAGTTAGTGAAGGCCCTTGACCCTAGAGGTCTGTTTGCTCCTTTTGGTATTCACAGTCCTCTCCCCAAAACCCACATATGCCTTGGTGTTCCAATCCTACCTTGGTAGGCAAACTCCTACCAAGACACTCAGCAGGACACTCAAATCCTAGAGCAGCCCTGTGGCAGAAACAAGGGTCCTCAGGATGGTCACTGACAATCTGAGCCAGTAAGCACATGACCCAGAGAAGCCAGGCTCCTGTGGTCTCAGATGCTCACCCTACACACCTTATCCTGGTAGAAAGTTTTCTCCTGGGCAGGGAGTCCAGCTACTAGGAATGGCAGGAGCCACAAAAAGAAGTGTAGCTAACATACAGGTGCACATGCACCCTTGGATCCCCAAGGAATCATTTGGGTACTTTCGCAACTGGGTCACATGTGTCTCCTACAGAGATAGTCAATGACTACTTTGCAGGGGAAAACCTATTCTGTCTCTGCGCCCATATTTTGAGCTACCAGCCAGCCAGTTCAGACACATATGTGAATGGTAAAATATCTGCGCCATCTAGAGGTGAAACCTGGTGGTTAAATTGGAAAGCATAGCTCACTGTCACCAACAGCAGTATCTGTTTAATCTTAGCAGCCTTTATTACTGTTGTCACTGTTCATGCTTCTCCACTTCATACCTTTGCTTGCTTCTGAAGTGCTTCCCCAGACACCTGCTGAATATGCTTCAGTTCAGACAACAGCATGCCAGCCCATGGAGGTAGGCCCCAAGTAAGGACTGAGGTTATTGCATGACTTCACCAAACTTTCCTACACTAATTGGTGCTAGACTAAAGAACAATCACTACATAGCAAAGAACCCTAGCTTCGAAGCCATGCTTGTTACTCCAGTTGTAGAGACAATGAGACTGAGGCCTGGAGATGCAGACTAACTTGATCTGAGGCACCTAGGACCTGAGGCACTGCTGGAGGTCAGCTGCAGAGCACCCAGTTGCCTCTGAATGTAGCATGTACACAGCACAAAAAACAGCTGAGCCCTGTGGCTCTGTCACCTCTGCTCTCACTACTTCATTTACTTCTGCGCTGGTACCTTTGAGCCTACCTAGCAAGCCCTGTGACAGCACAGGCCTCTGTACTCAACAAGACTGGGAAGCCAGTGAGGCTCTGGGATGCATGTAGAAGGGATGCAAAGATTAAGGAAGTTGTGCCATTGAAAAGGATGGAAAAAGATGTCTTCTTAAAAGTACTCCACAGGGCATGTGACTGCAATCCTAGCACTCATGAGGTTAAAACAGGAAGACTATGAACCCAAAACCAACCAGCCCATCCTATGGAGTAAGTTAAAGGTCAGCCTGAACTATACAGTGACACTCTCTCTTTGGGTGGCAGGAGCACCTACCACAATTTCAACCCATATTCACTTTGCAAACATCAGAAGAGGCTAGCTAGCTTCTGAGTTGCTATTCTTGAGCATATGTGATGGTTTGAATGAGAAAGGCCCCCACAGGCTCATACATTTGAATGTTTAGTTCCTAGTTGATTTAGGTAAGATTAGGAGGTATAGTCTTGTTGAAGAAGGTGTGCCACTGTGGGTAGGCTTTGGGTTTCAAAGTCCACACCAGGCCCAGTTTCACTTTCTCTGCCTACAACTTGCAGATAAGATGTAAGCTCAGCTCCTGCTCCAGCACCATGCCTGCCTGCCTGCTGCCTTGCTCCCACCACGATGTTCAGGACCAACCCTCGGAAACTGTAAGCAAGCCCCCAATTAAATGCTTTCTTTTATGAGCTCCCTTGGTCATGCTGTCTTTTCACAGAAATATGAAAGTAACAAAGACAGCACATATCCTCTGAAAGGAACTATTTGCTCTGCACCAGAATCCTAGAGAGAAAGCTAGTCCTCAGCCATATGATGGTAATGTACACAGGAATTTCAATTAGACATTTATCTGCCTATGCTGATGTGTGCTAAATTTAACCCTAAATTATAGCCCTTCAGAATAATTCTGTCTCCCCTCTGCTTCTCTCCAATTTTGGTTTGGGTTTTTGAGAGGTCTGCTGGTAAAAAAATGAAGCAATACCAGTAACTTATCTACAAATTACAGGAAGGAGAAAGTAGGGTAAAAAAGACCAAGAAACTTAAAACAAATATGATCAACCACATCCGAGCCAGGCAGGAAACAATAGGAGACTGTTCTTACTTACAGGGAAGGAAGGCGACTTGCACAGGACTATTGTTAAACAAGTCACAAATGTCAGTTATTTACCAGCTATTCCAGGATTTCTAAGTGCAGGCATCAGAAGGCGGAACTTTGATCTCACTAACACAGAGAAGCCAGCCTCTCGTGTGCAGCTCCTTCAGTTCAGCCACTCATACCACCAGTGGGTGTATCTCCACAGTGGGGGCTGGACCTCTGCCCCAAGAGGAGGCCACAGGGAGAAAGGACAGACCCCCTGAGACCCATCTAACGGGGCTCATCTGAGACGGGGTCAGTAACCATCTGCCCTGTGCTTTTGGTTAAGCTGCAAACCAGAGCCTGTCTGTTGTGTCTACTTGTGCTCAGGTACTGCAGTTCTCTAGGCATCACAACAAGGCGAAACCAGGGACAATCTCTCTCCATTATTTCTTACAGCTGCACACAAAGCTACAATTACAGAGTAAAAAAATGTCCTTTACAAGTCTGCACTAGCAGATGAATTAATAAAGAAAATGGATATAAAGAAAGGATTACTGAGGGCTGGAGAGATGGCTCAGCGGTTAAGAGCACTGGCTGCTCTTCCAGAGGTCATGGGTTCAATTCCCAGCAACCATATGGTGGCTCACAACCATCCATAATGAAATCTGGTGCCCTCTTCTGGCCTGCAGATATACCTGCAGACAGAACACTGTATACATAATAAATAAATCTAAAAAAAAAAAAAAAAAAAGAAAGGATTACTGAATGCTTAGTCATAATGGGGCATTTACATCACCCCTTCAAAGTTCAAGGAACATCATGGAGAAGGCGGGAAATGTAAGAGCCAGAGGATGGAGTAGTGTGCTTAGGAAAACTGAGTCCCAAGCATGACATGGCCACTGCACTCATGAGCTCATAATTGCTGTGATGACCCGCCTAACGTGCTGTCATGCAATCAGGGGACTCACAAGGCCCCACCCCTCCTTAATGACATATAGGCAGTTGTATGATACCTGGGAGGAGAGGTGCAGGCACCAAAGGCCCAAGTCCTCTGTGAGGACTTATTGACAATAATGGTTTCTGGAAAAAGGAGAACCATTTTCTTCAGTGGTAGAGCCACTGGTTAGGTGCCCATGCTCCTGTATGGAGCTCTACTGAAACACCCTAGTCATTAGGCGAAATAAAAAAGAAAACAAAAGCAGAAGGGGAAGTAGTTGGGAAAGGGAAACAGATCCTCAGGAGTGAGATGGAGACAGGAGAGTGTAATGGGGGTTGAATATGATAAAACATCTTATATGCATGTATGAAAATATCACAATGAAATCTGTTATGTACAGTCAATATATGCCAATAAGAAACACAAAATTTAAAAAGATGGGTATATATACATAATACATTATTCAGCCTTTAAAAACTAAAGAAATTTGGCAACAGCAAAATGTATAAACCTTGAAGACACCATTCTAGATGTACTAAACCAGTAACAGAAAAGTACTACATGATTCAATTTCTTTTTTTCTTTTTTTTTTTGGTTTTTCGAGACAGGGTTTCTCTGTGTAACAGCCCTGGCTGTCCTGGACTTGCTTTGTAGACCAAGCTGGCCTCGAACTCACAGAGATCCGCCTGCCTCTGCCTCCCAAGTGCTGGGATTAAAGGTGTGCGCCACCACGCCCGGCTTGATTCAATTTCTTTACATAAGGTATCTAAAATCACCAAACTCAGAAGCAGAGGACAAGACAGTGTCTGCAGGGACAGGGAAGTGGCAAGGGCTCAAGAGGAACAGTTTCAGTTTTGCAGGTGGCTCTGGAACACATGCAGAGCGTGCTGGCCTGCACGCTGAATGAGATGAAGACAGCTGTGAGACTCTGGTGGCAACAATACTGCACTATGCATTTAAAAGCTTGAGAGGGGGCTGGGAGATGGCTCAGTCGGTAAAGTGTTTGCCATGCAAGCACCAGGACTTAAATTTGAGTCCGCAGCACCACATTAGAAACAGGCGTCATGGTGTCTCTATATTCCAGAGCTGGGGAGGCAGAGAAAGACAGTTCCTTGGAGCCCACTAACCAGTCAACCTAGCTGAATCAGCGAACTCTAGGTTCAGTGAGAGACTTGTCTCAAAGGAAACAAGAAAGTAGAAAGCAATTAAGGAAGACATATGACATCAACTTCTGGCCTCAACATGCACGTACACATGCATGCACGTATATTTGAATATGCCCACACATTACACACAGACACACACAGACACACACACACACACACACACACACACACACAGAGAGAGAGAGAGAGAGAGACAGAGACAGAGACAGAGACAGAGACAGAGACATACACACACAGGTTAAGACAGTGAAACTCATGTTAAATGCTCTTGCCACCTGTGAAAACCAGTATTTCAAAGAACTCTGGGCTCATCTTGCAACCTCAAGTCTAACTTGATCCCTGTTGAAGGTAGACATTCTGGGAGGAGCCTGGGCAACTATGCTGGGGCTTGAAATTTGTGTCAAACAAAAGACTTCAAAAGGACCTAAGACATTTAAAACTGTGATTAATATACATGGAGTGTCAATTAGCAACACGCTAGGTGTGGACAAGACAAAATAAACAACAAACAGATGTCTGCTCGGGGCAGCCTCTGGGAGGCTTCCTGCAGAAATGTGGTAACAGGGATCAGACTGTCTGACCACTCACTAGTCTACAAAAATCTGGACTCACAAGTGAAACACTAAATTTCAATGCTGGAAACTCATAAAACTTTCTTTTGACTACTTCAAAGAACAAAGCAAGGAGGCAGGAAAGTCAGGCTGCAATCTGCGGGGAACTTGTCTAGCACTTGGGATCTATCTAGTTTGTCTCTGTCCTTACTGACAGCCCCTGGAACCCAGCCTTCTTTCCTGATTTCTATATGGGCTGAAAACAACTTGTACAAAGCTATCCAGCTAGTAAGGGCTGGACAGCTGACTGGACCTCTGCAGCTTGTGCTGAGTTGGTATTGCATTACTGAATCCATTCAGCAAAGTTACTTAAGTTATAGAAAGGTTTGGAGAGATGGCTCAGCTATTAAGAATGTTTGACACTCTTGCAAGAGGACCAGGGTTCAGTTCCCTGCACCTATGGTGGGTGGCTCAGAACCACCTGTAACTCCAGTTCTATGGGACCCAACACCCCCTTATGGCCTCCACAGGCACCTGCACACATGTGTGCCCACACAAAAGCCTTCCATCTGCATTGCAGGTACGACAGGATCAGATTGCATTCATGCATGCAGGTACAACAACACAGGTTCTATCATGCCCCATATGTTCATGTGGGCTTCCTGCCAGAGCACCAGTAATGAAGCTAAGACCTCATGAAACAGTCCTGGTACAAGATGCTCCCTGCTTCTCTCAGATGCCTTCAGGAACTCACGTCATAGCCTATGCAATTGCAGACATAATAGTAGCCACAAGGAACTCAACAGGATGAGAACTCTGAGGAGCCAGGTGTGAGGGCCTTTCCAATGACGGATATGGTAAAGACACAGGTGGCCTGGGAGGAAAAGAGCAAGTTGGGACAGCCCCCAGGCAGCATGGGGCTCAGCACACCTGAGTAGAATAGTGGGAGGGATGACATCAAAATACTGGGACAAGTGGAAAGACTCCAGGAAGTCACAGTACTGGCCCCAGGTACTTCCCTTCCTTAGTGTACAAAGGGCAACTCTAACTCTGTAGAACCCAACATGGCTGGACATACTTAGTTCAGAGGTTTTAGCAATTACCTAGAAGTGAAGAACGTCTACTTCTACAGAAGCATAAGGTGACTTGAGAATATGGTATCCATACTCCCCAGAATGACTTCAGGCTTGGTGGGACAGCAGCTGTGGACACGGAAAAGCTGTCCAAATTGCTGCATTGGAACATCCTATTGTTCTAACACTGAACCTGTGACATTCACAGATGGTCACTACCCAACCTCTGTGGATATATATACCTTCGATAGGTTATTCTCTCAACTCTCATTCTGTCTCAGAAACAGTGCCTTGTATACATAACATCTCAGGACCAAGAGTTATACATCCATTCAGCAACACCTGAATGATCAAATTCACAGTTTATATTGGACTCCAGATTTCCCCAGGTATACATCTAAAGATTCTGACTAGTTTCCCTGTATCCCTGACCACCTTATACATCTTTATTAATGTGTAATAAAACTGTTGGGTTTTTTTTTAACCAGAGAAATATGAATTAGCAAAGCAAGTACTGCTTCTTATCAAAGTGTTGACATAGCCCCAGAGTGACTTACAGAATTTCTGGGAACATCCCGTGCAGGCTTTGTGTATGTCTCAGACAGATCACCATTCAGAATGACTTCAGCCAGAGAGTTCACCAGCGGGGCATGATGTATAATGAGGAAGACCTGGTGAAGAGGGAAAATAGGATATGCACTGAGGAACTCAGTTCTCCAGTTTCCTCCTTCCTGATTCAAAAAACTCATGCTGAGAAAGGGTCCTTCAGGGAGAAAGCATCCACACCTCTTAGGGGGTTTTCTCCACCCTGCTGCCTGCCTGGCTAGAAGTTCGTCCTTAGGGTGTACCTACACCATTGTGTGGCAAGTAGAGCACCTTGGGAAGGAGCAGCCGGCCAGCACACTCCATCCTTTCTGTGGCACGACAAGCCACGTTCCTTCAGCAGAGGACCAGTCAAAGAGTGGCAAAGGGGTGGTGGGTGATGCTGACACTCCAACATGGGAATTGTTCCAAGACCTGCTGTGGGTTTCAACATGCTGGAGTCACAGCAACGCTGCAGGTGGAAGCCACAGGAGCCAAAGGTAGGTCTAGCCAGGCTGAAATGCAGGGCAGAAAGCTCTGGATTTTAACTTTTCACACATCTAGGCTACATTATAATTAAGCTAAATGATAGTGTAAGAAAAGACTTTAATTTTCTCTTTCTTTCTTCTTCTCTCTTTTTTTTTTTTGGAGATACTGTGTAATCCTATCTGGCCTGGAACTCATTCTGTAGACTAGGCTGGCCACAAATTCACAAGATCTACCCACATCTGCCTTATGAGTACTGGAATTAAAGACATGAGCCATTCCTGCCACCTGGGGCTGAAGATTTTTAACTTAATTTTTGTTTTACATTTAACTTGTGTGGGCATGTGTGTGCCTGTGGGGGGCGGGGGCATGTGAGCACCAGGACAAGCATGTATACATCAGGACAGAGGAAAGAGGATCTTTCCTTCAACCATGTAGGTTCCAGGTATCAAACCTGTTTTATCAGACTTGTCCTCAAGAACTTTATGTGCTGAGCCTTTTTGCTAGTCCACGCTTTTTAATTTAGAAGAGATCTTTTTAAGGGCTATGAAATCTAAGGAACAATGAGTTAAAATTATGTGCTTTGAGAGATACCGAAAGAAGCGATTAGGTGCCTAGGCTACCAGTGCTTCACTAAGACAGTAAGAGGTGCTTCTTGGAGGAGAGGCTGAGGGAGCAGCCACAGGAGCTGGTGACTACGTTCCTCAGAGGAGAATGTGTCTGTATGATGCTCTAAAAGCTGAAAGTTGTGAGAATGAGTTTCTTGGTTGGGCTTCTGAAGCTTAGATGAGCAACTGACCTGCTTGGGTCCTGCCAGACTCCCAGAATTCTCAGCAGGCGATGCTGGCAGGTTTGTAATGAGTCAGCACAAAGGACTGTCAGGAGAAGCTGTCCTGTGCTGAGGTTGGTGATACGGTGGGGTCTGAGACAGAGCAGGCCTCAGGTAGAGCAAACAGGCCTCTAGAACAAGGCTCCAGGATGCAAGCAGTGGTCAGGCTGTGTCTGGATCCAATCAACCTCCCCACTGTGGAAAGATGGTAGCTGAACCTCTTCTCAGGCCAGCAGGAGCTAGCATCACCCCAGACTTAAAATAGCGGGGATCTAAGTAGAAGGGAATCTCAGTAAAGAGAATAAATCCTGGTACCATGGCATACATGGAAACAGCTCTTAAGCAAACATCTGGCCACTTGACAGCTTGATGAAGTGGCCCACAAATCTGAACTGCTAGTAATAAAAATATTTCTAAAGTTATGTAACTGGGTCACCATGGAGTTTTTCCCCTTCTTGTAAATATTACATAATTATAAGACGTGAAGGAGGAAACAGTTGCTTAAGGAGGGAGGCAAACTGGCATGAGACTCATATCACAGGCTATGGCTGCTCTGAGATCTCTTTAGAAGGCGATCTGGATCTAGAACCGTAACAGCCCCTCTACAGCCAGCCCTGGCAAGGCTAAGTGCTAGACCATGGCTCTGATTGTGCAGTCACCCAGCACTTGGAGCTCATTTCTAAGCACTGTGAATAAAAGCCACTCAAGCCCACACCTCCAGGAATGGAGAACACGAGCCAACTGTTCAGGAAGCCTCATCTAGAAACCAACAGCACTGACAGGAGGCATTGTTTCCCTTTGCTTTCCATCTTCCACCGTGAAGTTAAGCCTTACTTGGGGCACAGAAAATAGAACATTCTCTCTTTGTGTTGGAATCTTATTTCAAGACAGGGGCCACAGAGCTAGATAAGTGCTGTGGACTCACCACAGGACCCCACATGTGTGGAAGACACCAGAGCAGAACAAACATACCTGGGAGAGAAGGTAGAGGGACACTGGCAGGCTGATTTTTGGCCGTTCTCCTCCCTAGTGAAGATAGAGGAAAAGGGGTGGTTCAGGTCACAAAAGGCAGACACAGAATATAGAGGATCACAAGTCCTCAGTACAAACAAGAAGTGCACCCCCTTCCCCATGGTGCTATCAAAAGCCCACTCTGAGGCCAGCCTTCCCTTGAGAATCCTGCGCCACAGCCCGGGGCTGGTGGCTGACCCAAAGGAGGTGCTTACTTCCAAAGTTACAGAAATGTTTGCTCCCCAGCTGGGCACTGAGGGCCCCAAAGGGCAGGCCCTAGACCTAGACCTATTTTCAGTAAGAGGCTTTCACAACATGGGAAAGGTGGGATTCGAGGCCCTCTGGCCTCAAAACAAAAACAAAAAACAAAAAAACCAAACCAAAACACAAAAACCCAAAACAAATGTACAACAACAAACCCATCTGGCTGCTTGCCCTCAGCTTCAAGATGGCCCATGTCAGACCAATTTTGTGAGAGAGGGATGTAACCGAACTTTTAAATTATTATTTAACACTTATTTATTTATTACTAAATTCACTTATAACAAACACCAACAATTTCTTAACTATTAATCCTATAAATTCCTACAACCCCTTTAACCTATCCACTAAACCTATTGATAATCATAACAACCACTTTCATAACCTTTTAGAATGATACAGTCTCTGGGGCAGGTCCTCAGTCGTCAGGAACACAGTCTTTGTTGTAGATTCTTTAACACACTTAGCAGTCCTTCTTCTGGATCTCTCAGATGCAGGTTCGTCAGGGTAGTTGGTTCTGTGGGAGACTCCAGCCGTCTGCAGGCCAACTTACTTCTTTTGAATCAGGAACTCAGCTGCTCTGCCTCAGTCCTTAAAGCCAGGCACCGTTTCCTTTAGGCCACTGTTTGGACAGATCAAACCCCTCTAGGCAAAAGCTGAGCCACAGGGTCCAGTCCTTGGCCTTTTGGTGTCTTGCTCAGGCTTTCTTTGCTCACCGGCTTCTTTCTGCTTCAGGGAGAGAGCTGGCCATCAATGGCCAGCCCTTTTTTCAGCAGGACTCTTGGAGCTCTCTAGCATCAGGGGCCTCTTCTCCTCTGGGCTCCACGCACTGTCCTCAAATAGGAGGAACTCTGTTTCAGCTTAATTTGGGCTCCGCCCACTTAGCAGCTGAAAACAATGTCAGGCCAGATACTTTGTTTCTTCAAGTCTTGAGTCTTTCCTGTTTTTCCTGACTTCAAACTTGTTTTTCAGTCTATTGAGTCTTTCCTGTTTTTGCTGACTTCATGCTGATAATGCTCTTCAGGCCCCGAATTAAGAGACAGTATCAGAAACTCCTATATATTTTCTAAATCTAATTTATCTAACTCCTACAAAGACAGTATCAGAAACTCCTATATATTTCCTAAATCTAATTTATCTAACTCCTACAGAGGGATCTTTAAGCCCCTGGTTTTGTGCCTTGTCCAAGGAGAAAGGCAGAAATGACCCCAATCCCAGACCTCAGTGCTGCTCTCCAGCGTGAGCTGGAATTGTGACTTCCTTTTACTGTTTTTACTTATTGCTTGGAAAAATGCCCATGTTCTAGGTCCAAAAAGAAGGTGCTATGCCCTTGAGACACGTCTAATGAGGTCCCTGGCAGGGAGTCAGCTGGGGGTTCTGGTTCTTATAAGGCCTTTGCTGGATACATCTGTGTTCCCTTGCTCTCTCTCCCTCCAACCTTAACTCTGATGGGACAACTGAGGCTTCTCTCCCAGAAGTGGCTTTTCTCCTGGGGACTCCAGAGCCAGCCATTCACGGCATCACTTGGCGAGTCACACCAATTCCCTGTCCTAACCCAAGCCTGCTGAACCAGAACCCCTGAGACAGGTGAGATGGTATCCAGGAAGTCACCATCCCCTGCCCCCATGGAGAACTCAGACCAACAATTGTGCTCAGGGGACCTTCCCCGAGCATGCTCCAGAACTTCCAATACACTTCACATCAAAGTTCTGGTGCTGCCTGGCAATTCTCTGAGAATTATCTCTAGTGACCACCAGAAAAAGCTGTGGGGACAGCAGCACCTCAGAAAAGGGCACATAGGAACGCAGAGGCTGAGTTCTAGGGTCTCTTGCTTTCTCCTCTGACACCAGAAATCTTACATTTCTCGGTCACTTTCTGATCAAGAAGGGAGGACCAGTGGGCTTTGAAAGGCCTTTCCCTAGGGTGTGAAGCTTTGCTACTTCCACCCTTACCTCCCAAGAGGCCGCTCCAGCCAAAGGCAACACTGTTCCTCTTGGAAGACACATTTAGGAAGCATGGGCCACTGCAGACTCACCTTGTCCTGGTTCTCCAGCGAGTACACATACAGAGGCAGGAAAAGCCTGTTGAGCAGGTGCTCTGTGAGGACATCATTGAGGAACTCACAGTTGATGATCAGGATGTCATTGAGATAGTGCAGGTGGTCCAGGTGCTCAGCCACCAGGTCACTCAGTTTCCCCCGATTCCGGTGCCTGAGAGAGAAATGTTCCTCTCAGCCCAGAGGCCAAGGCTTGGGGCCTTCAGCATAAACAGGAGACACATGTGGAGACACATTCACTCTCACATCCATTAGACAATCTTTTGACAGGAAGACAGATGAAAGAATACTACACAGGACCACTGAAAAACACTGTAGAACTCCTGGGGCTCTTTCCCCACGATGGCCTTGGCACAGGCACCCCACAACTGCAGCTCCAAACAAGTGGAAGTAAGCTAGGCAAAGAAAAATAGTGAAACCTTTGTAGGAAGCCATTGCACAGAGTAGTCTAGTCAATGGCCAACATGTTTAAGATTCCCCCAGCTTCCCACATGAACTGTACTAATGGAGCCAGGAATCCCACCAAGCCAAGTGCCCCAGAGGAATGGAACTGAAGAGAAAGAAGGCCTTACTTTGCAGCTCTGGCTACCACATAGCAGGGACGCAGAACAAAGACAAACTCTTCCTTGAGTCCCTGCTGGAGGCTTCTGTGACCTTGCAGCAGGCAACACCCATGCTGCCTGTGTTTCCAGGGTATAGTCAAAAGGACAGAGTCAGAGCAGCCAGAAACAGAGTTCACTAGGTCCAAAGAAGAAAGTGGGCAATGAGCAATGAGCTGGGGGACACAGCACTGTATCTGTTTCAGCATCACTACTGCCCAAGCTAATGGTCACTTCAGAAGACAGGAGACTTGCAAGATAAAAACCAGAGCAAAGAGAAGGTTCCAATGGGGCCACCACTAAAGAACACCCACTACTGACTGACATTTGGGACTTAACATCCAACAGTTTGGTTTCCATGTTTTCCTTTCACCTGTTAGACATACTAAAATTTGTCTACTATCCTTCTAGAAGTAACATGTAATAGGCAGGTAAGTAATAGCAGACTTAGATTTGCTTTAACTTTATTCAGGGCAGTTATTTCATACTATAAACACTTTCACTAGATACCAATAGAAATCTGCACTGCAAAATCTAAATACAATGAGAATCTATGAACCCACCTCACCAGAGACCCAGAACACAAACACACACACACAATGTTCCATATTGCCCCCTTAAGATACCAGCAGAAACTGGCTTTAGTGGGCTGTAACATGCCTCACTTCTTAATGTTTTCCTTTAGAAAAACTTTACTGAAGTAATATCCACAGGTGGGTTTAACAGCATCTGTCAGATCCAACCCGGAGAAGGAACTATACATAAGAAACTGGGGGCTAAGCCTAGGACTCTATGTGTGTGAGGACAAGCTCTACTGCTGAGCTATATCCCAGCCCTCTTTTTACTTTATTTTGAGACAGAGCCTTGTCCAGGCTGACGGCCTTGAACCCACTATGTGGCCAAGACAGGCTTTGGAGTTTGATCTTCCTGTTTAAGCTCCCTGAGTATCTGGGCTGACAGCCTGAGCTGCCAGGCCCAGCTGGGGAAGCCGGTATCATTGGATCTTCCTGAACAGAGTTCCTCCAGTCTTCCGAAACCTGCACTGGCTCCCACCTGTACCTGGGCCTTTTCACATGTCGCTCATTGTGGACTCCCACGCCACAGAACTCTGCCCCCAACCCACATTGTCTCCAACAGTGTTTTCTGGGTAGCTGGAGCTGACATTATCATAATTGGTCACTGCAGAGCTATGCAGAAGACTGCCCTTCACTTCCTTCCTTGAACCATGTCGTTCTTTCTGGAGGAAAGTGTCTCAGCTCACATCTGAGGCTGTGGTTCGATCCACACAGTTCTTATTTTCCAGAAGGCCCAGTCAGCTCTACCAGTTCCCCAGCCTTGCGTCTTTCCCAGCTAGACTGCCCATGCTGCCTAGCTCCCCTTGTGCAGGAGACTTCATTTCTGGATCCCTCCAGTGCCTCTGACCCCATCTAAGTATACTTTTTACAAGGTTAGGCAAAGCCTTTCTTTGGGGTAGTGGTTCTCAACTGAGGGTAAAGCAATGTCAGGAGGCATTTTCAGTGGTCCTGACTTGGAGAGGAGCTACTAGTCACAGAATAGAAGAGGCGGTTGAGGCGGGTGAGGCGGGTGAGGCAGGTGAGGCAGGCTGCTTTCACACTCTGAAGGCAAAGATGGAACTACAGCAACACAGTGCCCAGTCCAGAAGTCAACAGTACCAAGACAGAAAAAGTCCACTGTGAAATGTCACCTCATCATCACTCTGAGGACAAAGTCACCACCACCACACCACCCTCCTAAATGATTTTTAAAAGTTTTTCTTGAGATATGATTCACTTACAATAAAACTCAATCATTTCACGTAAGTAACTTAATGGGTTTTAACACTTTTGTCTTTTCTTGGTGTGCTAGAAATTGAGCTCAAGGCTTCAGCAAGTGCTCTATGAGGCCCCATGTATGTTCATCACATCTGATTTGAGAACATTTTTAGTCTTACCTGCTCAAAGCCCTGTATTCAGCAACAGTGGGTTTCTGACCCTCCCCCCAGAAACACCCCTCATCCTGTACCCAGCCCTAGGAAACCACTGGCTTACTGTCTTTAGATTTGCCTCTCCTGACACCAGTGAAATCACAGGCTGTGAGGCACTGTGTCTGCTCCCTTCACTCAGGGCAGCATTCTGAGGTTTATCCATGTTATCAGCACTTCACACCATTAATGGTTAAGTACTATGCCACTGCACGAACAGCCCACATTTTGACCATGGTGTGTCTGTGTGGAAGAAGGGTACAGTGTATGAGCGTGTGTGTGTGTGTATGAGCATGTGGGGGGGTACATATGTGTGTGCATGAGCATGTGTGTGTGTAGGAACATATGTGTGTGCTGTCTACCTTCTGTGTAAGACAGGGTATTTCGCTGGGCTGGAGCTCACCACATAGGCTAGGAGGCCAAAAAACTTCCAGGGAATTGTCTGTCTTCGCCACTGTACCCATCACTTTCATGTAAGCTCCAGGGATAGAACTCAGGTCCTCAAGTTTGTGAGGTAAGTGCTTTAGCCAGTGAACTATGTGCCCAGCTCTACATTTTGATGATTCACACACCCTCATTTTCTGGGTACTGCCCCAGTGCCATGTGGAGGCATGTGGGAAAATTCCAACACCCCACCGTCCCAAACAGGCAGGCAGAACCTTTTGCAGTCTGAAGTCCTGGCTCTGCCTATGCAGGCATAAGAGCTGCTTTCTACTTTTCCTTGGTGGAAACACAAGGTTCCTCTCACCACCCTATTCTCCAGTGAGACCACTGGATCAATACTTACTCCTCATCCGTCTGCACACAGTTGTCAAGTTCGATCACATGGCTCCCAATGAACCAGACCAAATTGGAGAAGTATGGGACAGCAGTTTTGTCTCTGATGTAGTGCAGCATTGCCTGGTTATCCACTGAGAAGATGCACAAAAGAAGAAACAATAAGCCACCAAAATAACTCAGCGTCAGTTTAAAAAACAAAACAAAACAAAATACCCAAACAAACCAAAAACCACCATGAAGAAGCCTTGCTACCACGTGAGATTCCCTGTCTTTCCTGGAAATACTTGGAAATATTCATCTTATTTGTCAAACAAAGCAGTGCTGGTGCTATTCTGTCAATCAACACACTCAACTGTTACTGCTGTAACTGAGGGTGGCACGTGCAGGGCACTGGAGGGCTGTGTGTCAGCACTGGGCAGACCCGAGCACACTGCGAGGGCAGCATTCTCATAGCAAGCCTCATGTGTTTACTTGTAAGGCAAATTCAGAAAAAGGAAAACCAGAGGTTAATAACTTACATGACACTGGAATAAGGAACAGGAATCGGCATTGGAGGAAAGGCAAAACAGACAACAGTTAACAGGGTTAGGAACTGGGAAGGTGAGACAGCGGCCCAGAGGGACAGGGCCTAGGCAGGAGGCATCTAAACCAAAAGACACAGTTAGAAGAGAGCAAGAGGAAACAGAGAGCATAGGTCAGTGGAAACAACTGTGCATGGCCAAGGTCGCAAACTCAGAAGTCTGCCAGGTCAATGGCTGCACAGTAAATGAAGCCTGAAGGCTGGGAGTGCACAGCCCTAGCCCGGAACGGAGCAGTTGCTTCTCAGCCTTTGACCACTTACATCCCCATGGGAGGAGAGTGGGCCCAGAAAAGCTAAATGTAAATCTGCAAGTCAGAAATGCATGCTGTGTAAAATCTCCAAATTTTTAATTATGGGTAATTATATATATGCACACACATCCTTTTTCTTTTAAGACAAGGTCTCTCTTGCCTGTTCTATATATATCTTTTCCAAGACCATCTGAGCCAACTAAAATGTGTCTGAGGGCTGGTGTGAGTCTACAGACCCTTAGTTTGCGACCTCTGGCTGCACCCAATTACATTCTGAGAAAGGCTCTTAATGTAACTTAAATTTAAGGGGACCTCCCCTACCCCCTGACTGGGTGTCAACTCAAGTAATACCACCTTGACTCATAAAAGTCAAAGCCTTGAATGGCCAAGAAACTAGAGGCTCAGCGCCACTCTGGTCACAAGGACATTAGCCAGGCTTTAGGATTATCTTAGAGGGGCAGTTCCAGTTCCAAACCCTGAAGGCAGGCAGCCTGTATGCCAGCCCTGGCAGGACTCCTGGTGAGGCTCTCTGCTGGAGACAGTGTGGAACATTAAGTACATCTGAGAGGAAGAAGTACTCTTGTTAACCCTGGCCTTGGTGGCTGGCTGGGAATACAATATTGCCTCCTGCTGCTTGTGATGTGAAATGTTTTCATGCATATTTAAAGATAAAATAAAAAACAAAGAGCTGTAACAGTATATTTTATAAACTAAACACAAAAATTGAAAGCTAAAATTTTCTAGACAATTTTGCTTTATTTCACTGTCCCATGGTTACTTCAAATCCCACAAAGACTTCTCGGGACAGCCTACCACAGGGTAGCATCAGGGAGCAATACCAGAGCATGCAGCACAAAGATTTCCACAAGGGAACAGTGACATGCCTGCAAGTCTACTGTGAGGCCAGCAGCCACAGCTCACACAGGCAAGCTCTCCAGTGACTTGGGAACTGCACTCAAGTGCACAGGACCCAGCACTTGGCCCACCACCTGAGGCCCGAGTGCATGAGGAAAGTCACCTTTGTAGACGTTCAAGGTGATGGTTCTCACAGCAATTCGAACCATACTCTCCGGATGATTGAAGAACTTGATGGCTTCTGTGTACAGGGCAAAGTCATTGGTGTGCTAAAACAGAAAACGGGTCCAAAAGTTACAAATGTACAAGTCAGGCCTGCTCCCGAATCTTTCTGAAACTTGTCAGAGACTGTGATAAAAGAAACAACAAGAATAATGATGTCACCATGACAGGAAGTGAGGAAGTCAGGGGAGAGAAAGGGGTCCACAGAATGTCTGACCTTGGCCATCACGTTTTAATTGTGTGAGGAGGTATTTCCAAGCCCATTTCTTTATCTATAAAATGTTGGTACTAGCACCTACTTTCTGGCCTCTGGGATGAAATAAGGTTATTTCTGGTCCAGTACTCAGCCCAGCACTTGATATCTACAGAGCACAGAAAACAGTGCTAGGTACGTCAGAGCCTGCTTGAGGAAAGACCAGGTTGGACTAAGTTCAGCATCTCCATTTGGAAACACTGAAAGCATAGCATTACCAGGGAGGCAGAGGGTCTCAGTCGTCTCCTGCTGTTTAAAGGGGACAAAGAGAACCAATTAAATGGTTCAGAACAAGAAATCCAAGGAGCAGGAGTAGTCATCTGGCAGTGTACTTTGCTGCCCTCCTGTGGCTAATGTCTCTACATGGTTCACAGACCTAGCCTGCTAGTGGCTCAGGAGAGGCAGGGTGGTGGAGATCCTCTAGGATTCCTTCCTGGAATGGAGCTAGAGACTCAAAGCAACAACTGTCTTATGAGGGCAATTTCATTTTGAGGACTGGCAAACAAGAATGAATCTAAAAAGTAGAAACAACTACCCTGGCTCAGACTGAAGAGGAAACTAAACCCAACTCAAGAACAAACAAACAAACACAGGCTCCTGGGATGACATGCACCTCCAGACCTCAGGCGGCTGCCCTCCCACCATGACTCAGAGGGTACCTGGGCAAAGAACACTCTGGCCCTCACTCCAGTCTGGAAAGCCTTTTTGAAAGCTGTTCCCAGGACATGTCTAACTAGTACGTACCAGGGACAGGACTCTATCATGTCAATCTCTCAAGTGCGTATATGTTTTATGGCTCTTGGTTAACATCTCTTAAGGGAGACTACTGAGTCACAGAAGTCAAGGCTCAGACTTACCATAGCAATTCAGGCTGATGGATGGTTTTCCCAACTCAGAAACAGGTTTGTGACTTCAAAAACAGGCTTTAAGCATGTGTGACAACCACTCAGGCAATACCTGCCACACAAACAATGTGGCTGTGTGACAGCCAGCCTCCAAGGTGGGCCCCAACATGCCCATTATCTGTGTCACACTCATGCTGGATCCACTCAGAGAGGTTGGTCATCTCTGCGTGACCAGAGAGTATGACAGCAGTAAGTGTCTACCATGAGGCTGGTCACAGAAAGCAGCACTGTTTGTGGTGGGCTGTTGGGTCGCTCCCTCTAGGAAAGCTGGCCGTAAGGATGCTGGGTCAGCCTTGTGAAGAGACCCCTGGTCTTCCATGCACAGCTAGCCTCAGTTAATGGCCCATGACAGTGAAGCAGACATTCTAACAGCATTCCAGTGTCCAGAGGACATTAGCTTCTTGGGGCACTGTGCTATTAAATAGCCCAGCTAAGTCAAGCCTAAAGTCTAGACACACTGAGAGGAGTATGTGAAATTCTAGTCAGTGAGACATAGGGAGAAGTCTGGGGAAGACTTCTGAGAAAGTTTTCTCAAAAGGAATATAGAAAGGAAGTGATATCAGAGAGTCTGAGAGCAGCATGTGACTACGTGACATTTGGATCTGCAGCAGTCACAGTGACCATATGGGACCAAGCTTTGAACAGATGCCAGTTGTGGTTACCCAGCAGGAAGTTGGAAAACCCTGGGCCTTGATACAGTGAGCAGGCACATATCTAGGCCCAGCACAGCTACCATTTGTACTTTGAAGTACATGAGCTAAACTCATCTTACTCTCAAGCTCCCTGGAGCTGTTAGAGTAGAAAGGATTAAATTTATGCAAACTGTTAAAAGCTCTCCCAAGGAATGTGAGGGACACAGGCCCTCAAAGACAGCAAGCGTATTATCCTTTCACACAACTCCGAAGAAATCATCTCATTTAGTCCAATTCCTGTAGCCCAAACCAGGCATATAGTTTCACTTCATTTCTCAAAGGACGGTGTGCAGAGAGGCCTGGATGTTCCCTCAGCACATATCAAGGAGTAAGAAAAGCTAAGCCTAACTGGAGTTTCTGTTATTTTCAACAAGAAAACCTCTGGATATTCTCCTCCCTGCCAAGTAAACTGAATTTTACACTAAAAATAGAAAGGTAATTTGTTCAATTAAAGGAAAAAGTTTATGGGACTTAGAAGATGAGAATGCCAACTATACAGTCGTGAGGACCAGAGTCCCAATCCCAGCACCCACTGACAAGCCCAACATGGCCTCACATGCCTGTAACCCCACCACAGAGACAGGCAGACAGGAGGATTGCTGGATTTTGCTGGCTGCCAGCCTACCTGAAAGACATAAGCTCGGGTCAGGAAGATATCCAAAGGAACAAAGCAGAGAGTGACAAAGGAGGATTTTAAGAGCCCTCATCTGGCCTTTGTGAACCCAGAATACACATGGATACATGTGCACACTCTACATGCACACACACACATCTCCCTACACATTTAAAAACAGAGAGTTATTTTCAAGTGTGCCAAAGCCTGTGCTGAGGAAAGCACTGTGTAGACAAGCTGACATTCAGTGAAGGCTGCCTGGCTGGGGCTGGCATCACGCCTGCTGCTCACCACTCACCTCATTGTAAAAGAAATGGACAGTGTGGTTGTTGAGCTTCAATGAAAGTGTTTTCAGGAACGATATGTAATATGCCATGATCTCCTCGTCGGAAAAGTCAAATTTATGGACAATGATCGAATTTACATAGTTATTAGACAGCAAATAATCTAGGAGAGAGAACACAAAGTGGAACAGGTGAGCTTATGCTGGAGGAAACGCCAGCAAAGGCTGCTGGATAACGAGCACAGGAGCTCAACTGCTGAGTACAAAGGCAGCTTAACGCTTACCTCTCAAAGAACTCACATAGGGGGCAGGACCACTAGTAAGCACACGGTCCTTCCAGGGAGAAGCCTGTGGCCTCCTTTGTACACCAAAAGGGAAAACCCATGCATGTTTTCTGTTCACTGCTAGCAACATTCTGTGTGGAACTGAGGGCAGGAAGAACAGACATGGGGGTACTGTCACAAGCCACTGCAAACAAGGGCAACAGGTGCCTCATTTTAATAAAGAGCTGCCCCACATGGCCATCACAAGACACTGTCATGCCTGAATGCCAGAAAGAGCTGCATGTGTCTTCAATCTTCCTATCTAGTGACAATGTCATACCAGTCACTGCATCCCCACTGTGTCCAGCACCAGGTTAACCACCTCAGGTCCTAATTCCCCAACAATTACGTGGTTCTAAGGGAAAGAGCACTACTCCCACCTTTGACTGATGATGTCTCAGCTCTGTGGGAAGGGTGGCCTTGTCAACAGAGCACACACCTTATGAAGTGGTGAAGGTGTCCACACCACCACCACTCACCTAGCCAGCAAGTTAAGCCCTTGATACCTGAGGCAGGTCTTGGGCCCAGTTCTACAAGAGGTCAGGAGGGTGGAGGGGGTCCTAAAAATCTTAACAAATTGTAAAATGAGTGATGGTCACAAGTGCTACAGGTAGGTAAGCTTGCTTTATGTGGAAATGGAACTGTATATAACCTCAAGTCCCTGCACATATTTAACACATAACCATATGAACCCCAGGTGTTTGGCTTGAGGGATATTATACAGATGTATGCTTTGTTAAGACTCAGTACATTTGCAGTTCCTCAGAAAGCTTGCTCATACCTCTGCCCTGACAGCATCTTCCCTCAAGGCAGAGGACCATTCCAACTCCCTATCTCTATAGACTTATGCACCTGGTTGTGAAGCTCGAACACAGGAGTCAGAAAGGATGAGTGCTGTCTGTATCTGGCCCCTCACTCATCACTATATCTGAGTGCTGTCATACTGCTGTGTGTGGTAGCCACACTGCCTCCCCCTTTGTTGCTATTTAGTATTCTATTTTTAAAACTGTCCCCAACTTATTCATCCACCTATGATTTACCAAGAAGATGCTTCTGATAACAGGAATACTTGTCATGTTGTGGCTAGGGACAACTGGGGAAGAACAACGGGCTGACAGGAGGAGGGATGCAGGACATCTTAGTAATCCCTGTAGTTATAGGCCAGTGGCTCCTGGGCCACAAATGGCACAAAAGCTAGCAGATTCAGGTATGTAAAAAGTCTCTGGCTACATTCTACACCTGGGACAGCCACAGGGTTCATCTGCTCCCCTTAGGGACTTTTCTAATTCCTCTAAAAGATGGCTCTGTGAGGGTTCGGGATCAGTGAAGGGGCCTGTTGTGTGGCTGGAATTTTTCTACTGCCCCCTCACTTGTGGCTGACATTCTGTGGTATTCTGTAATCATAAACCTGGGAGTCAGTAAGCAATCTCAGTCTCCTGGGCCTCTGTCACTTAAGTCACCAAACAAACAGGCAGCAGCGGCCTCTGTGAACAGCCCCTGCAATGGCATAATAGCGAAACCCGGAAAGCACCTAGACACCCAGCCAGGCTCACTGGGTACCAATGCAGCTGTGAGACAGGCCAGGGAGAGTCACCGCAGGAGCAACAGAAGATGGGACGGGACAGAGGTGGAGGGAGCAGGGTAAACAGATTGGCCTACATCGCTGAGTTGTAGGGTGGGAGGCTACACACACCTCACTGCACTTTAAAATTAAGTTTTATTGTTTTACGATGACTTCCCCCCCTAAAACTGAAAAATAAAAATAAAAGCAGCTGGGCATAATGGTGCATAACTATAATCATAGCACTCAGAGGCTGAGGCAGGAGGATTGAGAGTTTGAGGCCAGCCTGGACCACCTAGAAACTGGCTCAAAACCTGTTTTAATAAACTGCCCAGAAAATCAGGTGTGTGTGTTGTTTGTCTGTCTGTCTGTCAAGGCTTCTCAAGCAGAGCACCCACACTGCTCCCAATTCCATTTATAGCCACGACATGTCTGTCACTTTTGTACAGAGTCTAAAATAGTTAACACACACGCAGAAAGCTGAAAGGGTCATCAGGGGCTGTGTGTGGAGGAAGTGGGGGAGGCTGGCTAAAGGTAACAAGACTTTAGCTTTGTAAGGCAGCTGAATTCTCAATGTACAGAATGGTGACAGGTGATGACAGCTAACATCCCTGTACTAGATGTCTGAAATTACTAGGATACTAGGTCCTAGAAGGTGATGAATACATCAGCTGGACAGCAGAGGCCACTTCAAAGTATCCATGTCAGATCTTCAAGTTACTACTCTAAGAAGCTAAGACTTTTTTTTTTTTTTTTTGGTTTTTCGAGACAGGGTTTCTCTGAATATCTCTGGCTGTCCTGGACTCGCTTTGTAGACCAGGCTGGCCTCGAACTCACAAAGATCCGCCTGCCTCTGCCTCCCAAGTGCTGGGATTAAAGGCGTGCGCCACCACCGCCCGGCTTGAAGCTAAGACTTTTAAAATACCTTTTTTTAATTCCTAGACTTAGATGGATCTCAAAAGGGTCACCAGATATAAAACTCAAGGGACCTCATACTAAAGATCAAGACTCTGGAATTGCCCCAGCAGCCTCAGCAAAACCCTGGGTATTCAGTCCTGGCTGAGCCCTGAGTCTGCACCTCAGAGATGGATGTTCCTCTCAGAGCTCAGAAACCACATTTGTTTCACATCCAGCGAAACAGAAGCTGATAACAAGGGAAACCACGCAGGGAGACATGAATTAGCTCCATCTGTCAGACTGCGGTCAGGGAAGGAGGAGGAGGTCCCCATGGCTGCAGCACCACCTACTGGACACTGCTGAGGTCACCACACAGCAGCTCTTCAGAGCCCACTGGACTATTAATCACTTTTTCCTGCCAGACTTGTCCCAGGAACTCAGCACCTGCCTTTGCTCTGGGCACTCCACCACTACTCTCCTCTCATAGCAGGACCTGGGCTCTGCTGCATTTGGAGGAAGTAAGCTAGCACAGAATGACATCAGGCTGGCTCAGTCCCAGCATAGATAAGAGTCTGGTCTAAGTAATGCTCTACTGAAGTCTTGGGTACTGCAGGATGTTTAGCAGTGCACTGTACTTGAATGGACTATGAAGAACAAGACTAGCTCCAGATGCCAGCAGTGTACCCAGAATATACCAGCAACCACACTGAGGACCAGTGAGCTTACTCTCCTTGCTGAAACATTCTCTATTCTGGACTGCTAGAATTGGTACTTTGGGTCCACAACTCAAACCTTCATAGAATTCAAATGAGAGCCTCAGTAACCCCTGCCTCACAGGGATGGTTGGTACAGATGGATAAACTGGGCTTATTGAGGATAAAGATGAATCAAACTCTTGCTCTTTGGGCAAGAAAACTGAAGCAAAGGGGTGGGAAGCTAAGAGCTCTCTGGTCTCGTCCACTGCTCTTAAAAGTGCTGGCTGGAGTGCCCATAGACTACTCAGCCATTAGGTCTTTATAACTGAATCATAAAGAGGGAATGCAGCCCCCCTACACACAGAACCGATTCATTCCAGGAGGAGACCCCTCTGGTAGAGACTCCTACCACACTGAACTGCCCCCAAAACATTCAAAGGCTGCAATTGTCACTCCCAGTGTGATTGCATGTGATAACAGGGCTTTCAAGAATAATTAAGGTTAGATGAGTTTGCAGGGTCGAGCTCCTACCCTGACAGAATTAGTGTCCCCACAGGAGTCCGAGAGACCAGAGATTGAGCTCTAGACCTCACTCTCTCACAGGCAGGGCCAGGTACAATGACAAGGTACCTGAGGTCTAATGTGTCCCCAAAGTTTCATGTGTCATAACCTCTATTCCTGTAGTGAGGCTGTGTTAGAGAAGGTTCAGTGAGTGGTATTTAGGTAATGGGGTGAAGCTGTTATGAGTGGGTTAATGTCTTTCTCACTGTGAGTTTTCCCTCTCCTGGCTCTCAACTAGTTAGTTACCTTAAGAGCAAGTTATTTTGGAATGACAAGATGGCTCAGCAAGTAGAGGTTCTTGCTGCCAAGGCTGATGACCAACCTTGGGACCCACAAGGTAAAAGGAGAGAACTGGCTCCCACAAGTTATCCACAGACTTCCACACATACTCCATGTTATATGCAGGCACACACTCAATTGCATATATGCACACAAATAATAATTGCAAAAAAAACTTTTTAAAGAAACACTTGAAGCTTTGCAATGTGGGGATAACCTACACTGTAAAGCTCACAATTAAAAAAAAAATCAGGTTACCATGTTCATAATGAGCAAATATTTGGTCTCTTTCACACAGCCTTTGTAGCCATGAGTTGAAGTAGTAAAAGGCTCTCAGCAGGGATGGCTGATTTTGAACTTCTTGGCCTTCAAAATCTTAAGTCAAAATAAAGCTCATTCATTTAAATGACCTAGTTTCTCAGGGCTGGAGAGATGACTCAGTGGTTAAAAGCACCAGCTGTTCTTCCAGAGGACCTGGGCTTGATTCCCATTACCCACATGGTTTATAACCATCTTTACCTCCAGTTCCAGGGTATCCAATGCCCTCTTCTGGCCTCTGCAGGCACCAGGCACTCACATGGAACATAGGCACATGGGCAGGCAAAATACCCATGCACGTAAGAAATTTAAAAAGTATTTTTTAAAGAGAGGATATAGACATGACATAGCAATGATAAAGAAAAAGGGGTAGATTATTGAATCTGCTCTTATATCTTTATATATTGATACAAAATTAAGGTTATATTTAGCTACATTGATATAGATCTTTGCATATTGATACAAAATTAAGGTTAACTCTTTTTAATGTATTGTACCTGTGTAATTCTTTAAAATGCAATGTGAAGTTTGGCCTTTTGATAGGAACTGTCACAAACTGTTCAGAATAATTAAGAAATGCAAACTAATAGTCATTCAAACTTGTCATTTTGTTAGGTACTAGTGTAGTGTACCATAGATGTTTTCTAAGTTAATCAGAAATCAAGTTGTTAAGAGAAAAGCAACATTTGCTTATCCAAATATATGGAGATAGATAGGTGGTGTTCAAAAACCTCAAGAGATCTGTAGAATATGGCATTTTTAAAGATGTCTTCTTAAGATCTTTTTGATATTGACACACGTGAGCTCCTGAGAGCTCTCTCCATTCTACTCCAAGTAGATGATGAGCATCGAAGAATCTCCATTTGGAGATGGCTGCATTAGTGGCAAGCTTGTCACTGGGAAAGAGAAAGCCTTTGCTTCAACTGTAGACAGAATGCTGTTTGAAAAGGAAAAAACTTGGAAGCAGGTAAGTGGACAGCCTAGCTCTGCCAAGACAGGGTAGGCAAGTCCTTCATAATTCCTGCTTTATAATGTCTGTCAGAGATACTGGGACAAAAGGCTGAAGACAGATGCTCCAATGTTATAGAGAAAAATCGGGGACTGTCCAGGCAGCCAGTTGTTTGTCATTTCTTAGTTTTGGAAGCTGCTTGCTTTGTACTTCCTGTTTATTCAGATATATTTATCCTTCTCAGTTCTCTGATGTGGTTGAAGACTAGATAGTTATAGTCTCACAGTTAAGTTTTAAATTGTTTAGGACCTAAGAGGATGTTGTAGGTCTAAGAAGCTGTCTGTAGCCAGGTGTGGTGGTGCACACCTTTAATCCCAGCACTTGGGAGGCAGAGGCAGGCGGATCACAGTGAGTTTGAGGCCAGCCTGGTCTACAAAGGGAGCCCAGGACAGCCAGAGCTATTATGCTGTTACACAGAGAAACCTTGCCTCGAAAAACCAAAAACCAAAAACCAAAACAAAAATGTCTTTAAAATTGGTATTGCAATTTAGGATGGAAACTGAGGTATAGAACTTTAAACTCATTGAGATAGATAGATAATAGAATATTATTATCAGTTGCCAAATACATATGGACTGGGCATTGGGACTGCATGTTATACCTTATAATTGTCATAATTGTTGCCTAATTGCTCTTATTGTTTTGTATTGTATTTATTGTTACAAGAAAAAGAGACTTTTATTGGATAAAAGGAGTTGTTTTGGAGGGAAGATACACCTTAAATTAAAAAAAAATGGATAGGAGGGAGGGGGGAAGAGGGTAGGAGGGTGGGACCAGGAAGGGGAGGAGAGAGGGGACTGTGATTGAGATGTAGCTTGAAGAAATAAATAAATGTGAAAAAAATATTTTAATTACCTAGTCTCAGGGAGTTTGTAAAGTAACAGAAGAAAGACTGAGACAGTAGCTGTGTAGCTAAGAAAAAAGCCCCCACCAGAAACCAGCCCTGACTTCAGCTTCAAATTGGACATCCATCCTCCAGAACAGTGGGCAAATACACTCTACTGTCCAAGCCACTAAGCCTATGGGGTAAAGCCTGAGCAGAATAAAATACGTGGGAAACAGACACATGAAACCACTCGACCCCTGACAGTACACAGGCAAATGACAGCGTCCTTACAGAGTGACGTCTCGTGACTGATGTTCTCAAAGAGAATGTTCAACGTCTGTAGCAGCTGAACACACACATAACGGCCCGATTTCTGCCGCAGAATGTTCAAGAAGAAAACAAACATGTTCTTCTCCAGGAAGAAGCTGAGGAGAGAACAAGAAAGGGTCAGTGGGTGATACACTCACAGCTCATAGTGTAGGCTTGCCCTATGAAACCACCAGCGGCAAGACCTGCCTGTACAGCTTCAGTGCCCATGGTGCCACCGGCAACTGACGACAACACATGGCATTCTCACTCTCTCTCTTCTTGTCTCAGCACACAAGGCTGGCACTGGTTCAGTGAAATGGTGAACTAGATTCTGACAGAAAGGGGATGCTTTTCACCTGCTAAGTGACCATACAGCAGCCTGTGCCGGTGTACCACCCTATAAGCACTTCTCCCCAGCACACACTTCACCTGTATCCTTAGCTTTCTCGACAGAATCTATTTCCTTTGCAGTCCCACATTCAAAGGCAAGAAAACACAGGAATGGGGCCTCCCTGCCAAGCCAAGCAGATGCTGAGTGACAGCAGCGCTTTTCACGCCTGTTCTCAAGTCTGAAGCTTTCATGTCTCTGGCAAAGAACCTAAAGAAGGGTGAAGTCCCTGATGTAGTGGGGGGCCCTACAGAGTCCCCAGGTCGGCTTCTGCCTTCTTGTGCTGGAAGGACACATGTCTACACATGCCCAGGAGCACTGGCCTGGGGGCAGGGGGTGGTACTGGTTAAAAATGGGACCGTCAGTGCCTTCCTTTAAGAAAGGAGATGTTGTTTCTATTTATTTGTTTAGTGTATTTGAGCAAGATCAGTTTGGAATAATCAGAAGAAATCTTAGCAGTCAAAGGCTTGGCATACAGCTCAATTGGTAGACTGCTTGCCCAGTATCACATAAAGTAGGTGTGGAGGCATGTATCTATAATCCTAGCACTCGGGCAGTGGAGGCAGGAGAATCCAAAGTCAAGGTCATCCATTTGGCTACATTGTGAGTTCAAAGCTAGCCTGGAATACAGGAGACCCTGCCTTTGAGGAAAAAAAAAAGGGAGGGAGGGAAGGACGGAGAGGGGGAGGGAGAGTGAGGGGGGGGAGGGAGGGTCTCTGTGGTCACATAAGTCTACTGGTTGACTTAGTTCTGAGCGCTTTTCCCCCAACTGATGCCACGGGCATCATCTGAGCCTATAGGGATGGGACCAGTGGCCTGATATTCACTGCCACATAATTCTGTTTGAATCCATAAAAGGGTAAGTGAATGGTAAAATATGACCTTAAACAACAACAAAACAACAACCCATCAATTCTTTTCCCATTCTGACTCCAGGAGCCCATCTGCCTGTACACACAGCTCCTACCGACCCCGAGAGCTTTCCAACACCTGATCTATTTTGTCTGCCTCCATTCTGGGTGATACAAAGCAGTGGCTCTCCAGAATCGAGAGTCCACTCAATACCACAGGGTAGCCTGTGGAGGAAGCTGTCAAAATCTGTGTGCAGATTTTGCTACAGGGATGACTTAGTAATCTAGAGTGAAACTCTCAAGGGAGATGTTTTCAACTTTGTGTGTATAGTGTGTATGTCTGTGTTGGGACATGTATACACCATGGCAAGTGTGTGGAAGTCAGAGGAAGGCTTTGGATGTTGGTTCTCACCTTCTACCTTGTTTGAGACAGGTGTCATTGCTGCTGCATATATCAGGCTACCTGAGCTGCCTTCCGTCTGCCAGGGATTCTCACCATACAAGCATTGGGATTACAAACGCGTGCTACCACACATAGCTTTTATACAGGTTCTGGGGATTGGAATTCACACTTGTATGGCAAGCATTTTCATCTTTCCAGCTTGATAGACTCTGGATATGAGAGGCTCCTTCACTGTCTACCAGCTACACATGGGGATACCAACAGGGCTTCCATGTAGGCCAAGGGGCAAATGTGCTAGATTGTCCTCTCAAAGCTCAGCCCTGTTGCTAGGCCTCAGCAAACACAGCAGGTGCCAGGGAGATGCCTCAGTGGATGAAGTACTTGCCTCAGAAGCATGAGTTCAGATCCCAGAACCTATGTAAAAGTTGGGTGGGTATGCCAGCCTGCTTGTAATTCAAGCTCTCAGAAAGCAGAGACAAGAGATCCCAAGGACAAGATGGCTAGCTACTCCAGATCAGAGCTTCTCAACCTTTCTAATGCTACAATCCTTGATACAGGTTCCTCATGTTGTGGTGACCCCCAACCATATAATTATTTCTTTGTTTCTTCATAACTGTAATTTTGCTATATCTGTGTTTTCTAATGGTCTTGGGTAACCCTGGTTGAGAACTGCTAGTCCAGACTGAATTAACAAGCTACGTGTTCAACAAAACACCTTGTTTTAGTAAGTTGAGAATGATGGAGGAAGACACCTCACATCAACCTCTGACCCCACACACATGTACACGTGTGTGCATACATGCATGCCCATCCACCTACATATATGCTCACATATGTTCCAACATGCATACAGACCCCATATATACACATGCAAAGCAATAAATAAACTAAACTAAACATACTAAATGCTGGCCTAAGCAACTCCTTCAGGACAGGATCTGCTCATTTAGAACCTCACTGTCCAGGGCATTCCTCTTATTCTTCTTGTCATGGGGAAGATAACAGGGCACAACTTGAAATGCTATCCTCAGCATCTTCAGCTTTTCTAGAGAAACTCATCTCCATGGTTCTTCCGTTTTCGGCTTGCACCTCTACATTCTCTCAAGGACATTTGATATAGATATTCAGGCAAGATGGAATTAGCATCAATTCCTGACTTCATCAGGAATGACTCATGGTGTATGTTGGAAAAGCACCCAAAAGAAGAGGAAGGACAAGAAAACAAAAGCACTGCAAGCCTTACTCAAACACAGAGCTGTCATTCTGATCGCCCCAAATCAGGATCTCAGTGATGGAGCGGATGGTCTCCACCAGCAGGTTCCGGTTCTGTTCTGTGACGGTGGTGTTTTTGGTTAAAACATGGTACAGGTACCTAGAAGAAAGAGAAGAAACAAGAACTTACACAGACTGACGTGAACGCCAGGCCCAAGAGTCACTGTCAACATTCATGGCACAGTAGTGGTTAAGTTTCTATTAGCATAGTCTCCCACTTAGATGGAGATAGAGGTCACCACCCAAGAGAACCTGCCAGAACAGCTGTGCAGCTTTGCTGCCAGACACATCCACCCAAACTGAGGCAAGAGCACTGCCAAGCCCATGCAACCAGCACCTGAAAATTTCAGGGTGCAAACAAATCACGGAGCTTGCAAAATCAGAGACTCCTGGAACGCATTTGGGGGGTTCCCATGTGGTGGAACTTAAGGAAGAGCCAGCGTGACATGCCTCATCGTCACCAGTGACGGGTGCTGAGACAGTGGTCGGTGCCGAGGACATGACATAGGACTCCAAGCGAGGCTGGTGCTGACACTCCAAGAGATGCAGTCACACTTGGGGACAGTGGAGCCGTAGTAGTCAGAGCCTGGGGCCCTAAATACTACTTACAGACTGCCTATAGTCCCCTCTAGTGCAGCATGTCCATGGACACTAGGACTCAGAGTGGGACAGAATGAGTAACTCTGGTCCAGGGGGCAATGTCACCTGCTAAATCTAGAGTGAAATGGGTAGGGAGGGCACAGTCCAGGTGACCTCACCTAACAGAGCCTCACTCAGGCTTAATTAGGAAGGAAAGTAGCATCAAAAGGAGGTGGCTCAAGACATCTTTCAGGGCCACATTCAGTTTCTCAGTGGGGTTGGGAGAGCAAGAGAGTAGAGGGACTGTTCCTCCTACAGTCCAGACAAGAAGGGAACAAAGAGGCATTCCACCTTTAAGATGGAATGATTAGACTCGGCTGCTCAGCTAGGTCTACATTTTAAAGACAGCCTCCAGTGTTTAGTGTTCTATGTTGTTCTTACTATACTGGGGAATGAACCTATACTCTCAGACATGCTAAAGTTCTGCCACCAAGCTACAACTTCCACCTCCTGTTTTTCATTATTATATTTTATTTTGAGACAGGGTCTCAGAAATTTGACCCAACTGGCCTTGAAATGGCTCTGCAATCCAGGTAAATCTACAACTTGTAATCTTCTCATCTCCATCTCCCATGCAACCAGGATCATAGTCATGCCCAGCCTGTAATACAATTTTCTTTCTTTTTTGTTTTTTAACATTTATTTATTTCTTCAGGTTAAATCTCAATCATAGTCCCCACCCTTCTCCCCTTCCCAGTCCCACCCTCAAACCCTCTTCTCCCTCACCCTCTTATCTTGCTGCTTTTTTTTTTTTTTTTAACCCAATGAGTAGTAAAGCCCTGCAAAAAGATAAATCGCCCAAGCTCTGTACTCAGGTCTACCCATGGTGGGGCATGTGAGGACACAGGCCCACTTTCCTCTACAATAAAGTAACCCATCACCTGAACAGCGCTGGAACAGACTGCAGGGACCTGTTACAGGTCCACTGTGATTCCAGGGCTCAAGGAACACTTCCAAATTGTGCTTCACAGACCTCCTAACTAAGTTGTTCCTGATGGCAGCTCCTAGGCAGCCCCACTGAATCAGGCTATTGGGTGAAGGCCTTAAAATGGTGCGTGCATATGCATATGCGCGTGTTGTTGAGGAACACACCCAGGGCCTATGGGCCACTAAACCTATGCTCTACAACAGAGCTATAGAGAACTGCTGTACTATTTCCAACGTGGCCATCAGTGACACCCTCCACACAGTCCACAGGATAATGGACACTCTCCCAGCGACAAGGTAATGCTGGCAGCGTATGTCAGGGAGGGGCAGATTCTTCCCACTCTGGAATTATAACATATATATCTAGGAGGATAACATACATGCACTGGTATCACACACCACACTCCTGCCTCACTGGGAAGCAGCAACATGGGTGAGCACATCTACTCTGAGGGCCTCCAACCACAGTGGACAAGGTCTGATTTCAAGTGAGTGGGCTGTCTGAATAGACTGCCCTTGCTGCCTTATCAATCAGCAACTGTTACTCATATTTCAAGGCTCAGCCTACCATCTCTCAATAAAGCCTTCTTTGGAGAAGGTTTTTTTCATTCCCATCCTCCAACCCCCACGGACCTGGCTGTCCCCTCTTCACTGGCACCTCTACCCTCTGTGAAGTACTTACTACTCCACAGAGCACTGTGTTCTCAGTGGTCTGTCTCTCTGACTAGATTGGAACCTACAGGTCAGGAAAACCATCTTAATGATCGTGGTGACTCCAACACACTCCATAATATCTGGTACACAATAAGTGCTATATAAATGCTAACTGAGGCAGAGGGCAGTCTCCACTAACATAAGCTGGAGTAGTTACAAGACTAGGAAAAGAAAGGGTTCAGGTAATAGCACAGAGCTGGGATAAACAGCTCATGAGGCCTTGGAATCCAATAGTCTTGGGTTTGAGTCCCGGCCCTGGCACCGCCTAGGACAGGCATTTCACCTCACCTCTCTGCAGCTCTGTCTAAACACCGTAGTAACCACAGAAGTAAACACAGAGGACTTTTTGCAGGGTTGTCTGATAGAATATGGGAATATGAACAGCCAAGCATGGTGCCTGGCATACATGGTACACCACTTTCAAGCAGCTTTCTCTGCTATTGTTATACTGTGGTCATTATGATGGGGGTGTTATTAACATCCTTATTAGACTGTACAATCACAGAGACTTTGGGAGGTGATGTCTGGCTGGTCCTAGATAGCCATGCATAGAGGACATCTAGGGAAAACTAAGGTGGGAAAGGTCCAAGGAACTTGGGAGAAGGAATTGGAGCTTGCAGATTGCTTCTGGAGAGGCAATAGAGTATGTGGAGCACCACAGATGCCTGCATTAGCACACCTAGGTCTGGATATCTCCATCACTAACCACAGATGTCTGCATTAGCACTCCTAGGTCTGGATATTTCCATCACTAATGACCTGCATTAGCACTCCTAGGTCTGGATATCTCCATCACTAATGACCAGCATTAGCACTCCTAGGTCTAGATATCTCCATCACTAACCACAGATGACTGCATTAGCACACCTAGGTCTGGATATCTCCATCACTAACCACAGATGACTGCATTAGCACACCTAGGTTTGGATATCTCCATCACTAAAGACCTGGAGGTCCTGAGCAGATCACCTCGTTTCTCTGTGCCTTAGTGATCTCCCCTGTCCTTTTGGTGGCATTGAGAAGAGCAGATAAATAAACAGAGATAACTAAGCTGGGTGTGATGTGCACATCTGCAGTCTCAGCACTAGGGAGGCTGAGGTAGGAGGACTACTTTGAGCTCAAGGCCAACCTAGATGGACTACACAGTAATACCTTCTCTCAAAATTTAAAAGAAATCCCAACATTTAGGAGGCAGAGGCAGGTGGATCTCTGTGAATTCCAGGCCGGCCAGGGTTACATAATGAGACCCTGTCCTGTCTAAAAAGGGAGTAGGAGGAGAGAGAGGGAGGGGAAACTAACATGCTAGTTATTGTTATGATGGCTTCTTTCATTATGTAATCACTTTTCTCAGCTGGGCCAATGGTGCACTCCCTACGAGCCAATGACCACCTAGTAAAAACTCTAATTCCAGACATGAGAAGCCCTCTTTTGAGTTGTTGGCCAGGGCTATCTGAGAGACTCACAAACCATACAGCCCATTGCTTTGCTCTTGGTTATCCACAAGAAGTAGAAGGTAAGTTCATATTAGTGATGACACTATGCACTTCAGACATTTGGTCCAGAGACCCCAGAGCTGGAACTGACCTGAATGCCTTCTCTCTGAGAACTAGCTTTCACAGTATCAGAAGGCAAAGGAGGGAGGCAACCAACGGTCTTACCAGTGATGATACACATGAACCACAGTAACATCTAGCATGGCTTGATAACTCTAAGGATGTAGTAGTGGTACATAAACCTTGGTGGTAACCAACAAAACTCTCTCTAGTTGAGGACTTAAGACCTGCTCAACAAGACATGCCAGGTACTGTAAACCTAGCTAACTACTCAGTGCTTGCGAAGTCATGGTTATTTAAGAATCTATAGCCACCAATTTATTAAACCAGCATAATCTCTAACAACAATCTGTAAACATTTGTTCTTATACCCACAGATAAGTATAGTCTGCACCCTAATCAAGGAAATGTCTCTTTGCAACAGAGGAGACCACTACAGAAAGCCACAACCAATCAAAATGCAGAGTTGTGAATCCCAGTCCTAACAGATACATCAACAAAACACTCCTACACCTAAAGCTCATTGCAGAAGGCAATGAGAAAAGCTGGAAGCAGGAAAGGTGGTCTTCCCCGAGAGAAGAGCACACCACTTGGTATCTATTGCCAAACAGCCCTGAAAACACATATACAAGTAACATTACACAGACTGAACATATTGTATTTATAATACATATGTATATGCATCTACATATATGAATGCAATAACAATTAGTGAAAAGAGGCCATGAATTTGAAGGAGAGAGGGAAGGGGAATATGGAAGGGTTTGGAGGGTAGAAAGGGAAGGGAGAAATGTTGTAAATAAATTACAATCTCAAAAGAAAAGAAAAAGAATGTTACTAGAAGGCTTTTTTCAGATATGAAGAGCAAATCAGTCAGTCAGTCCTTTGAGAAGGTTCTAAGAGGTCCCATAAGCCTGGCACCAAGTGAAGGCTTCAAATGACTCCCAGACTCACCCACCACAGGATGTGCCCGTTGTTATCACTGCACAGGCCAAGGCAGCACATGGCTTAGGTACATCCAGTCTTGTGGCCAGCCCCATGGTTGGGAGGCATGCTCAGTCCACATGTCTCACAGCTTCTCCAACACTTATGTTTAGCCTTTTTTGGTGGTGCAGCCCTGCAGAGTTTCATGGTATCCTGTGGGGGTTTTACCTCAGGAAGTCCAAGCTTAGACAGTGCCTTCACTTACATGTCTATGGAAAATCTGCATTTCACCTTTGGGTAAGGGCCAATTACAAGACTTTTGCCCACTTCATTTACCCCTGGTGACTTTTACTTATTAATGGAACTCTTTAATTATCCTATATATAAATCCTTTATTCTCTATACAAATCTTTTACTGGACAATAAATATTGCAGCTATCTTCCCTAACTTTGGTACTGTGACCACAGATTTGTGATTGACCTTACAAGAGTGACCAGGAATGAAGAAACAACAGATGTATGTACAACAAAGCCAGGACTGGGTGGCCAGTGAACTCTGATGGGGCCACAGCAGCAATCAGACATCAGACAGCTGAATAGGGAGCAGGCTGGCCAATCTTGGTAGGGGGTTGCTATAGGGCAGCAGGCTTAGGTACAATTATCTGGGAGGAGAGAGCTGTACTAAATTAATACTTTTCCCACACACTGCCAACATCTGAACCAGCCTTGCCATTGTCCTAAGCCTGACCCAGGGAAAGACTTGCCATTTCCATTGGTTTGGGGCACTGGGTCCATGACATGAGCATGCTTATGTCCTGAGTGCTCACTCATGCAGGGATGTACTTGACCCCATGCTGGCTGCCTTTCTTTGTATCTACAGTAGCCTTTAATTTTTATTATTGCGTGTGTGTGCATTATAGGGTCGGGGACAAGCACACATAGATCATAATACACCCATGGAGGTCAGAGGGTAACTTGCAATATCAGTTCTCTCCTTCCACACTGGGTTTAGGGATTGAATTCAGGTCATTTGACTTGGTCAGCAAGTGTGCTATAATCACTGAACCACCTCACCAGCCCTCTTCATTTTAATAGAGTCAAACTTACCAATCTTTCCTTCAGACAGCACTTTGAAACATTTTTGCTTGTTTACTTATTTATTTAATTGTGTATGTGTCTGTGTGCATGAGCACGGGTGAACATATTCCATAACATGTATGTAGAACTCAGAGGACAACTTTAGGGAGTTGGTTCACTCTCTGCACCATGTTGGTCCTCAGACTCAAACACAGGTCATGAGGCTGGGCAACACCTTGGCTCACCAAGCCCTCTTGCCAACCTGCAGACAGCACCCATCACAAGGATCTTAAGTTAAAAAGAGCCCTGCTTCCTTGGGCAGTACCAGGTTCAGGCCACCTAGCTATAGCCTAGTTAGTCTGCCATCTCCTATCACTCAAGCGACCACATATGTGAGTCTCTGCAGTTGCTCTAATTCTACTGATCAATTTGCCTACCCTGTGTCAATCCTATGCTGTCTAATACTACAGCTTCACAATAAATCTTGCTATGTGGCACTGCATGCCCTCCAATTTCTTGCCTTCCATTCTGTCAATATTATATTGGCCATTCTCAACCTTCTACATTTCCACAAATATTTTAAAACTGCCCCAATTTAAACAAAAATGCTGGTAGGATTCCCCTTGACACTGCCCTAAATCCTAGCTAAATTTAGAGCTGACATCTTTACAATGTTGGATGTTGCCCCACATGTCTTTTATTAGATTTACACCCAGGTAGTTGCTTCTTCTTCCTCCTCCTCTGCCCCCCCGCAACTTCTCTCCCCTTGTCCCTGGTCAAATTCAGGATGTTGCGCATATCAGTGACACACACCCCGACTGAGCTACAAGGCTGAGCTCCGGAAGCTTCTTGGCACAGTGTATACGGTATTGTTCAACATGTCCACGGTCCACAAGTCTGCTGCGACACACAGACGTGCCCACTAGATCTCAGGTGCTAAAGCTCTATGATGGTTACACCGGTACCACCTGCCTGCCACCTTCTGTCTCTGCAGTGCCTAGCACGCTGCTTTGGGTAATGTTTTAGGAACAGCCCCTCAAAGCAGGTTTACCTGAGTGTGGGGGAAGCTGGCTGGACTGAGACCTGGGACTTCAGTGCTGCATCTCACTCCAGAGCGTTCAGAGAAAAGGCCATTAAAGTACTTTAGAGATGACAAGTTCAATAACTTCCTATTCTGCAATGTGATGTTAGAGAGATCAAAAACTCTGACAATAGGAAAAGGGAAGTGGAAACTGTCAGAAGCTCTGCTGGACAGCATTCAGCTGCCTAGGGCTGACTACTGTGTCCCTGGAAATTTTCTTCTGCTCGTATAGTTGGGGTTCATGTTAAGTCCATTTTTGTGCCATTTTCTCACCAATTGATGTAAAACAAAAGCATGCTTGCTACTGTCGACTATTTAAGAATATCTAATGACAAGGAAGCCCACAGCAATGTCTCTTGCTTCTTCTAGGAGCATCAAGACTCCCTACTCTCAGATGAGCATGGGTGTTGCAAAGACTTCATGTGCCAAGCTGAGTCCCTATCTAGATCAGTTTCAGAAGACCAAATCGTAACTTTGGGCTTTAACTACAGCAAATAAAGATCACTCTGTTACAGAGACAACAACCACTATGATGATGACTTCCCACTGAACTGTGTGTACATTTGAATCTTATCACTCTAAAGACAAGTGTGCAAGCTCCATCCACACCTCTGGAGTTGACCCTCTGGGGAGCTGAGGGAGGAGCCCAGGGGTCCTACACCCGGTGGGTAGAGCCATGATCAAAGCCAGGCAATCGGATCCCAGGCTACTACAGAAAAATACAAGCAACAGCTGGGTCTGTAGCTCATTTGGTAGGGTGCCTGCCTACTATGCACAAAGCCTTTGTTTCAATCTCAGCATAAAACATAAAACATTGCCATGCTGACACACACCTGCACCCCAGCACTTGGGAGATAGACACAGGAAGATCAGAAGTTCAAGAAGATCCTCAGCTATATAGCAAGTTTGAGGCCAGCCTGGAATACAAAAGGCCCTGTCCAAAACAAAACCAAGAAAAAGAAAAACCAAGCAATGAAGTAAATAGAAACAATATTTTTATGAGCAATGCATTTGGATGTACTTATAAGGGCCCAGCAGGAAACCAAATACATTAAAAAAGCAAAACAAAACAAAAACCCCATGAGCTATGAACTCCCTCCAATGCTCAGGAAACATCCTGGAGGATGGAAGTGCTATGAAATGCTCTTCTAGTTGCCTGCACAAGATTAACCCACAAGACAGGTCAACATTCCAGCAGGCAGGGCTAACTGGATTCAGTAGGTTACAGAGGAAAGGAAAGAACACAAAGGTGGGAAGGGATGTGATGGGGGAGAAGGGTGTGTGAGGAGGAACTCAGGAGTGAGTATACTCAGGATGCACTGCACATATGTATGTAATTGCCAAAGAATAAAGATACTGAGCAGTAAGAAAAACAAAAGGAGCATGACAACAGTATCAGACATCATGAAGGGCCTTAGGTAAGGAAGGTCATCAGTGCCCAACAGAAGCCCAGCAGATGTAGAACCTCAATATCAGACTCATGCACACTGGCAAGCTTGCAATGTCTAGACAAAAAAAAAAAACCCAAACCAAAACAAACCAAAACGAAAACCCCGTAGCCCTCTGCCAGCATGCAGTTAGTGCACCAGCAGCTCATCACCAAGGAAGGACTATAGATGCAAACAAATCTGCTTCCTCCCTAGACCTTGCTTTCCCAAAAGTCTTAATTCACAAGTCAAACCACAGCAGTTACCAAAAGCCTGTGTCGACAGAAATCAATCTTATGTCCATTTTAGAGAAAGAAACTTGAGGCCCAAGTTCTATTCAGCATGCAGTTTCTGAGGCTGGCTGAGAGTCTGATGACTTGTACTCTGCAAGTCTCTGGGAAATTCCTATTGGAAAATGTAGAAACTTGTCCACAAGCTGGACTGGGAGAAGGTGTACAAAGCATGACAGAACTGGAAATTCATCTACAAATCACACTTACCTCCAGAACATAACGTCTTAGGTATGAGAAAGAAGTCAGGGACACTGTGTCTGTTTGGCCTACTCAGCAGCTGAGATCCTCAAGACAGCCTCCAGAAAGTCCCATTCTGGACCTTGAACTCATCTGGTCAGTGTCCAGCATTCTAGCCAGCAGAACCAGGAGTTACCCCATACAAGGTGGATCAAAATGGAGGATTAGGGCAAGGTGTTAACAGTATGCTTCTGGTGAGTCACCCCCAAAGACATCAAACAGGCCAGACAGTAGGCCTGGGCCTAGGATACAAGGCTGGGTAGGCAGGGCCATCTTCCCTAGAAAAAGCCACAGCCCCTGCACAGGCTCTACTAGAAAAGAATGGCCAAGAGTATGTCTTTGGTTCACCCTGAGACTTGTATTGGCTCTGTACAAGGACTGGACAATCCACACCTGAACAAACCACGGAGTCCTCCTGTCATGAAGTGTATGTGCACAGGGGGAAAGACAAGTAGACATACACAAACTAAGACAATTTCTTAGGGCAAAACAACAAGCCTGTGGAACTCTGGCCAACTCCCTGGGGATCTAACTCAAGATCAGAATGAAGCTTGGAGAATCTACAAGACCTGGTAGCTAATTCACCCCCAGAAAGGAGCAGACAGTACATAACAGCATGAGACTCTCATTGGTTAAAGCCTGGGGGCAATTTGCATCAGGGCAGCAGTAATTTAAGGCTAAAGCTAGGTATTTGGATGGGTAGGACGAAGAGGGAGAGCTGACGTGGAAAGAGCAAAGGTACCAACAGACAGTATGTAGACATGAGGTACTGAGTGAGGGAAGGGCCACCATGGTAGCAAGCTTGGATTCCAGCAGGTGCCACAGTAAACCCACCAAGGCATGGCTGCTGTGCTAAGTGGCTGCCCGCTCCAGGCTGGCCCTCTTCACCCTCTCCAACTCTTTACCTTCCTTAATGATAAAAGGCCCTTACTGTTTGCAGCATAAAGACTCAATTCCCTAGTGTGGTTCATAAACCCCAATGGGCTCTGGCCTTAGTGTCTAGGGTTCTAGAGCTCACTGAACAGTTGGTGTTCTGCCAGCATGAGCTATTCACCCAACTTTTCAGGAGGCTGTCTCAAGGCAGCCTCCTGAGCCTGAGACATTCCTTCCACACATACCCAGCCCTGCCACCTTACTGCCTGGAAATAATTATTAATTTCTTAGATCCTGCAGGTCTGCATTTGGAGGGGTCTGCTCACCAGGGACCTCCCAGGCTCGATGGGTAGGGCCACAGTCTAAAATACTTTGAGACCTACAAGAATTTAGCCTTCACATAGGATGCCTGGCTGGCCTGACAACTGAGATCCCCAACCTCTCAGTGCTGTCTTGGCCAAATGTGAGTATCCAAGGAGAAGATGAGGGGCTGCTGGACAGCTACACAGCTCCCATTCTTTGATTCTTTGAGTGAGAAATATTGCTTCTCCAGGGCACCATTCTTGCTCTCATTCTCTGTGCCCTAGCAAGAGTAGAGGTGGTCCCACCTAAAGCTTCAGGGAGTGAGTGAGCAGGGCTTGAACAATGAGAACAACAAATATTCTTGCCTTTAGCTCAGAGATGACATGAGTCCCCAAGTTGAAAGGGACATTCTGGACTTCTGGCAACACTGAGAAAAGGAGATCTTAATGAGGAGTGAATAGGACCATGATGCATGGATGAAACTGACAAAAATATTTAAAGAGGAAAGGAGCTCTTTATTCCCATTTGGATGGCTAAGCTAATACAGCGGTGCCCTGAACCTGCTGAGAATGAGACCAGAAGGAAGAAGGCAGATTCCTGATAGCTACACCTAAGCTCCTGCTCTCTGCCATGGTGTAGTCAGAAAACAGCATTCAGTAACAGGAGCTATCCAACACAGTCCACTAACACTTAAAGCAACTGAGCAGGATCTGTCACTTGGACCACGAATCCTGACACCACAAAATGACTAGAATTAAAACAGTGATATAACAACCAAGGTTCTATCAGTCTGTGGGCTCACAGTACTACTTTCAAAGTGACATCTCAGTAATAATCAAAGGATTCCACAAGAAGAGGTTCTGCTTGGGGTAGACATTTGTCAGTTAAGGTCACAGCCTTGTTACTAGTCTGGACAATAAAACACCAATGAAGTGTCATGAATAACCACCTGACTATTCCATCAGCCCCCAACTAAATAACTGACCCAACTTGGTAGGTAAATAACTCAGGTACAGTTTTTCACTAATTAGCAAAAGTAAAACCTTGAGGGAACAGGGAAGTTTCTTTCCAGTTTGTAAGATGGAAGTGCTGCGAAGGAAAGAGTATTTTTAAAACAGGGTTGGCTATGGTGACATAGTGATGTATGTCTGTAATTCCAACACTTAGGAGCCAGAGTTTGAGGACAGTCAGAGCAAGACCCTGACTCTTTCCCTCTTACACCTCTGTGTCCACTCCAGAAAGAAATATAAAAACCAACAACCAAAGAGCCCTATTCTCAATCTTCTTAAAGTCTTAACCTCTCATTCCACCAAAACTGTGTGAGGTCAAGCCAAGAATGTATTCAAGGCCAGGCAAGGTGACAAATGCCTGGAATCTACAGAGACTAAGGCAGAAGGATCATGAATTCTAGACCAACCCGGCTACAGCAAGACCATTTTTTTTTTTTTGGCTTGGTTTTATTTTAAAGGATTTGGGACTGTCACTTAACAACTAGGAAGGTGATTTGTTTTGGTTTGCTTTAAGACTTTCCTGGTTTTAGCACTGAAAGTCCCATGTCCTGGGAAACCCCCTAGTGATGGATAAACTTTAAGTGTTCATCACTCTACATGTCAGATAAAGTCTCTTCCTTCTCACACATAGCCTTGCTTCCTAGAGCTACCAACCCCAACTTGGATCTGCCACAAACCTGACTATGGTGCCCCCAATTTGCCATATGATAACACTTCCCCATTTGGGGGGGTCTCTGATACAGTACTGCCTCCTCCAGAAAGCTTCTAAGAAGGGATTCTATAGGCCTCAGACACCGGGCTTGCTACAGTCCTTATATTTGACACACTGTAGAGTCCTGACTCCACTGTGGCTTCCCAGCAGGAGCCAGCAGACTGCCCCAGTGAAGCAGCTGTTCTGTAATGAAGATGCTTACTAACACAGCAAGATGAAGGAAGCACAAGCCCTGGGCTAGGCACTAGCTGTCTGCGGCAGCCTTTTCCAAGTAAGTCACCTTGGATCTTCTAAGCCCCATCCCAACCAATACTCAGGTTCCTGAGGCGGTGAAAGGGATTAAACAGATAAGCCTGAACCAAGGCAGGCAAGCTCTCTTTCCAGTGACCTCGACAATGAACCTGAAAAGGTCCCAGGACATTGGGAAGGAACCCAAGGCCCCTTACCTTCCCAGATATGCACTGGTTGGTCAGCAAAGATGTCCCATTGGCCATGACATGCAGCCCAGTCAAAAGTTTCCTCAAACTAAGAAGTTTTATCCAGAAGACAGTATAACAAAGAAACTATAATTGAGACCTGCCTCTGGAAGTCTTCAGCTGTGTCCCCTGGGGACAAGTGACTTAAGCTCCCTGAATCTTCGCTCCCATGTCTATATAACGGAAACAATAAAATGTCCTACAACTCATAGATTTATGATGACTAAAAGAACACAGGAAATCCTTAGCAAGACAAAGTAACACAACCAATGGGAATTTAAAGGGGCTACAGCTCCAAGTTAAGTGAGAGCCAGCAGGTGCTTGGGTTGGTAAGAGGCCCTGAACCTCAGGATAACCACCCTCCCCTTCACAACACACATTCCTCAAATGTCCACCCATACATTCCTCAAATCCTTCAGCCATTCATCCACACCCCACTCCCTTTCTGGGCCATCTGCCATCCTGTTTAAGATTTATGAATCCCTACCAACCCCCCATTCTTGTCCTCTACCTCTTTCCTCTCCTTGGCTTCTCTCTCCACCCCAAAACCATCCTCCACACTTGGAAATCCATAAACAATTACTAAATGTTTGCTCCGTAATAGAAGCCATTCTATATCCCTAGGATCAAATGAGAAGCCCCATCTAATTTGTAGCTCACCAATCCTTTCCAGGGACCCCTGTCTTCCTTTCTATTGTTATCCCACCATCCTCCCAACCCTATCCCTTTACTTAGCATTAGGAAACTTGTGGGTTCCCCTCTGAAAATGAGCTGTTTTCTTAGCTCTCTTTGGCACCTCCACTCCAGTTCTCTCTCTGAAGCCTCTCCCTCCTCAAAGTCTCTATCTTTTACCACTCTCTTTTTGCCACTCCTGTCATTCCAATCCTGAGCTAGATCCTGGAAACACAACTGTAAGGAAATGAAAGCGGATTCTTACGCCTTGGATGTATCAGTTTAACAAAATCTAGAAAGAAAGTGAAAATAAACAGAACCATAGAAGACAGCAGGAGCATAAGGAATGAACCAAGAGATAGAAAGGAATTGGGGTGGGTTGGGAAGGCTTGGCTACCACTGTTTGCCATTTGCTGTATGTCGATACTGGATCAATCACTTTGCATGCACCCAATTCTTGTACACTTCATAGTTCCCAGCTGGTAATGGAAAACTGGAAGAACAGAGAGATGAAATGGCCAAAGCTATACAGTCACTAAGTGGCTGAGTCAGAATTTGAACATAGGTCTAACTCCAAGCTAGCCTCTTCTGTGTATTTTCCTGCTTCCTCAGGACTCTGTAAGCCACCTGTCCACTCTCAACTACTGACTGACTATCCCTCTAGATTTCCTTCTGAAAATACTTTGTTCTTTTAATCATTGTTCTTTTTTAGAGCACTTGTCCATGTTCTGCGCATTTTGTTCATTCTCTTATCCAACCAGCCCTAAAAATAACCACAGAAAGTAGTACTGTCACTCTATTCATTTTACAGTTAAGGAGACTGAAGCCTAAATGCATACTGTCAATTAAATTCGAACCCAGATCTGGCCAATTCCCGGCCTCTGGCCTTTAAATTATGCAGTCCAAGAAGTGTCACCCTGAGAAGCTCAGTGGCTCAGTTCGCCCTCCATAAGACAACTCCAGTCCACTGACCGAAAACTCATCGATGCCCTGGAGACTGACAAATCACGCGACTTGTCCAAGGTCACAGGGCCAGGAGCGACAGGGTCAGGGTTCGAAGCCAGGTGCCCTGACTCCAAAGCCTTGCGGATAACCAGCACACTACCCTCGCGAGGGGCCCCTGTCTCCCTCGCACCTCTGCACCTCGCGAGCCAAGCCCGCGTCTGAGGGTCCGCGCCCGGCCCCTCGGCCTCCCCGCCGCGCGCCCCGCACACTCACTTCAGGTGGTCCAAGGAGTGGATGTTGCGGGAGGACTTGCCGTGGCCCCCGCCCACCCAGCTCCGCGAGCGACCAAACATGTCCGCAGTCCAGCCCCGTTGCCCGCCTCACGGATTCATATCGGACCCGCCCAGCGGCCCGGCGTCCGCGGCGACATCTCAAGCCCAGCCGGCAGCGGCAGGGGCAGTGGAGAGACCGCCTAGCACCTTCCTCCCCGGCCCACAGCCCCGCACTGACATTCAGCCGGAACCGGCCGTTTGACCGCCGCGCTTTACGTCCTCCGCCGAGAGGAACTCTGGGAAATGCAGTTCTCGAGCGAGGCTCCCGGCGACAGGACTCTGCGAACGTACTACATGGGCCTGCATGACTCGCGCGACCATCGAGAAGAGGCGGGGCAAGAGGAAGAGAGGAGGCGGGACACGATCGAGGTAGGCGGGAACGATTTGCTGAAATTCGGGACGACTCTGACTATAGTGATTATTAGCTTTGTGATTAGAAAAAGAATGTGTCCTGAAACCCCGGCTACTAGAGTGGCTGAGTCAAGAGGTCAGCCTTGACTCTTGGAGATCACGCTGAGCAATTTGGCGAGGTTTAGTTCTCTTAAATTAAAAAATATATAAGCCGGGCGGTGGTGGCGCACGCCTTTAATCCCAGCACTCGGGAGGCAGAGGCAGGCGGATCTCTATGAGTTCGAGGCCAGCCTGGTCTACAAAGCGAGTCCAGGACAGCCAGAGCTACACAGAGAAACCCTGTCTCGGAAAAACAAAACAAAACAAAAAAATAAATAAAATAAAAAATATATATTACGTTTCAGTGTGTGTGTGTGTGTGCGTGTGTGTGTGCGCGTGCGCGCGCTTTCTTGCTTGCTTCCTTGCTTGTTTGCGGAAGTCAGAGTACAACTTTCGAAAGCAGGTCTTGCCTTCCATCGTGTGGGTTCTGGGAATCGAACTCCGGTCTTCAATCTTGGCAGAAAGCATCTTTTAACAGCTGAGCCATTTTTCTGGCCCTAACTCTCTCTAAAAATTTTAAAGGATTGGCAATGTGGCTTATGCGTTATGAGTTCAACTATCAACATCACAATAATAAAAATTAAATAAAAATAGACATCAAGTGGTGCATATTATATGTCAATATCCTAAATGATTTACTGTTTAATTCTCACAACCCTACGAACCAGATACTGTTATTAACCTTTTTTAAAAACCCAGAAAACCCGAGTCACGGAGAAGTCAGTCACTTAACGTGTGGCAGAGGCAGGATTCAAGCCCAGGTATCCATCCTTGTTTGCTTCTGTCAACAAAACAAATCAGTAACATCTTTGTCCTTCAAACCTTTTTCTTTTGCATTTCAGTCTTAAGACACTTTGACACGATGCAAGAAGCAATGTACCAAAGCCAGCCACAGGCACTTGCAGAGTTTTCCTCTGGTCTTCATCCCAAATCCATGCTATTTCTCAAACTAACACATTAAGAAAAAAAAAAAAAA
>CAJQZJ010033039.1:44816-66502 GCA_907164525.1 Lophiomys imhausi | reverse complement strand
ACACACACACACACACACACACACACACACACACCACCACCACTGTCTTCTTCCCTGTCTGGGTCCTAGAGACTTTTCTTCATGCCTGTAGTCCCCAGGGCTCTCAGTTCTAGCACTCTGGAGACTGGCCACTGCAGTTTCTAAAGTGTTTGGTATGGCCCAAGGGAGTAGGGGATAAAGCAACTATTGCTCCTTGCTTGCTGGTGGGGAGAACTGGGTGCATGGCCTGGGAGCCTTAGGTGTGAGTGTGGGGTGGGAGTGGGGTTGCTCATAGCCCATCTGCTAGTGTAGAGAGGCATCTTAGCCTGGTTGACTGCTTCAGAGTCCTAGCGGGTGGCGGGTGCCTACTGGACCTCCTTTGGCATATGAGGTGCTGTGGAAGAGACAGTGTGTCTGCCCTGGGAATGGGGGTGGTGATGCCACCAGAGTCTGGGTACCTGGCACAGTGTGACTGTGGAATAAAGGTGACTGATTCCTTGATCTGGTTCATCTGGGGACCGGAGCTGCTTCCTCAGCCTTCCTTGCTAGACCGTAGCCTGTACTGTGAACAGAATGCCCAATTGACCATGCCACTGCTCAACGAGGGTGACCACTACTTCCATAGGAGCACCCATATGCTCAGATTCCAGTTGTGGGAGACCCACAGGTAGCCTGTGAAGCTCGGTCAGGGCGAGGGAAGATTCAGGACAACAGGAAGGAGGGTCATTGTTGGATGTAGGGGTGCAGCAGGCAGGTGCATGCCCTGGTCTAATCTGTGGCACCTAGAAGGCCTCCCTGGTCACAGTGCATCAGTAGGCCTGGCCATCCCTTTGGGAAGAAAGGTCTCCAGGCCAACTGACATGCCAGTGGCCTCATGCCCTTGGTTCTTAGTTAACCAGCCAGGAAAGCAGGAGGGCTCCTGTCAGACATTACTGCTGCCTCCATTCCTGGGACTTCTGAGAGCACCATCTGCATCTGGGAAACCGATATCACTTTGAAAGAGACAGGCTTTTTCTTTTTTTTTTTTTTTGTTTTTTTTGTTTTTTGGGTGTTTTGTTTCGGTTTGGTTTTGATTTTTCAAGACGGGATTTCTCTGTGTAGCCCAAGCTGTCCTGGAACTCTCTTTGTAGAACAGGCTGGCCTCAAACTCCAGAGATCTGCCTGCCTCTGCCTCCTGAGTGCTGGGATTAAAGGCATGCACAACCATGCCCAGCTTTTTTTTTTTTTTTTGGAGACAGGGTCTCACTATATAATTCCAACTGGCCTCAAACTCAGGATCTTCTTGCACCTGCCTCTTGCTTGCTGAGTTAACCCAGCCTTGCAAGTAGAGAAACTGAAGACCAAAAAGTGCAGGGCCCAGAGAACAAGGCCAAATAAGGTGGCTGTGTCTCCTGCATAGCATGGTGTCCACCAGGGGCCACCTTCCATGAGGCTCTGTCTCCCATGCCCCGCCTCCAGCACCAGCTGAGGGCCCCCTCTCATCTAGCTACCTGCTCCTTTTAACCTCCAAAATTCCTCCAAAATTTTTTTTCAGAAAAATTTTAGAATTCCACTCTTTTGGCAAAGTTGCAAGAAAAGTACAGAGAATTTCTGTGCTCCTTTCACCAGAGCCTGTCAGCCAACATTCTGTCAATGTGCTCAGTGCAAGTTCACATTCTTCTCTGTGCACACATATGCCTGTACATGAACACACACATGTTCATGGACAGTCATGTTCCAAACCATTTGAGAGTGCACTGCAGACATGATGTTCCTTTGTTCCTAAATATGTGTTCTATATTTTCCTAAAACAAGAATGTACTTGGTATCTGTAGTGCCCTTGTCAAAGCCAGCAAAATGTCATTGTTTTTGAGATGGGTTTTTCTGTAGCCAAGACTGGCCTAGAATTCCTGATCCTCCTGCTGTACCTCTGAAGCACTGGGATCATAGTTGGGTACCACCACACCTGGCTGAAATCAACAACTGGGACAGGGATACAACGCTGTGAGCACTCTGCTACTTTATTCACATCTTATTCTCTGTCCCAGGAATGTCCTTTAATGATAAAAATCCAAGATTTGAGGTCACTGCACTCTCTATTCTGAACTGACTGCTCAGTCTGTCTATGTCTTGGTGTGACATTGGCGTTTTTCAAGAGACTAGTCTGGCAATTGTGGGTTGTCTCTGCCTGGGATTGTCATGTGTCAGATCTGCTCAGGATTCCATTCAGGTGATGTGTTGTTGGCAGGAAGACACCAAAAGAGAATGTGTCCTTAATACAGCATTTTGAGAGCCATACATCAACTATCCCATTGCTGTTCTTTTAACTTTGGTGATGTGAGCCAGTTCTCTCCACTGTCGAGTTACTGCTTTTCCTTTTATGGTTTAAGGTAAATACCACCAATTTAGTGCTTCATTTGTTAAAAAACAAAACAACAAAAAGCTGGGCACACCTTTAATCCCAGCATTTGGGAGGCAGAGGCAGGTGGATCTCTGAGTTCAAGGCCAAGCTGTTCTGCAAATTGAATTCCAGGTCAGCCAAGGCTATACCTGCCTTGGAAAACAAACAAACAACTAAAACAACAGCAAAAGCAACAAAAAAAGTCTGCTTTTTTATGTGGACTTGTTTGGTTCTTGAGGCAGGTAATTCAGACTGACTTTGTGCTCAGTGTTTAGCCAAGGGTGGCCTTAGACTTCTTATCCTGCGGCTTCCACGTCCCAAACGCTGGGATTGCAGTCATGGGTCACAGTATCTGCTTTATGCTTACAGATGTGCACAACAATGCCCAGTTTAGGTGATGCTGGGGAGGGAACCCAGGGCTTACTAGGTGGGTACTAGGCTTACTAGTGGATACTAGGAACGCACTCTGCCACCTGAACTACAGCCCCAGGCTGTCTGGACTTTATTTTACTGTTTTTAGATGTTTCTGAGGATCCATCCCAGTGCTCCACACATCCTAAACACACACACCGTACTGCTGAGGTGCACCCCAAGACTGCGCAGATCTATTTTAAATGAGTGCTCTGTCAGTGTGAGAAGGAAAGCCCCTTCTCCTGGCATAGTGAAAGTAAGTGCCAAAGTCATTAACTTCTGGCCAAGCAGTAAAGCCAGCTAACGGCAAAGGCCAGGATTTATGTGTTGAACTAGTACTGCTAGATGAAGGTTCTGGCACCAAACTGGAGCTTTCTCTGAGAAGAGCTGCAGATCAGTCTGTATGTTTACCATGGGCGTGTGATGGTTCCAGCCAGCTCACATGACCCCTCAAATTGTTTCCTCGAGTTTTTGCAGTCACACACATTTGGGGTTTAAGCCCAGTTCTGCCAACATCTTAGATAAGTGATATCACCTCCTCCATGTCTCAGTCTTCTTCTCTGTAAAATGGGATAATGGTACCTGCCTAGGTGCTCATAGTGATTAGTGGGTTGGTGGCTGATGTGTTATTGACTTGTAAACAGTCTCTGCAGCACCACTCGATGTGCTAGACCCGGGGGACCCCTAGCCCCAGGAATCTTTCCCCTTTACTCTTCTGGGGCCAGTAACCAGTGGAGAACATAACTGTGGACTGCCTGTGAAACAGCCCAGGGGTGGTGATGCTTGGTACCTACTGAGTGTCAGTTGATGCTGATGGCCTTGTAGCTGTCATCCCTGTCCCAAAAGGAAGGCCTCCTTCCCAGGCTTCCTGCCCCACTGGAAGCTTCACTGGGAGGTTAGAACTGAGTGTCTCTCCCACATAGCTTCCCCCTGAGCGTCCCCTTGTGATGTTAACCAGGAAGGGCTCATTAGATAGTGAGGCTTGGGGGAGTTTGATGACTCACCTTAGATGCCCAGCTATGAGGTAGCAGCATTGGCCCTCAAGCCATTCACAATTGCCCAGAGTTTCTGAAGTGGGATGCTGGGCTGGAGGAGGAGTCCGGCTCATGGTGCCCTGACCTTCCTGCTTTTCCTTCCTCTGGCTCCAGGCTTGGAGGCAGAGGGCGGCCTCCTCTTCAGTTACCTTAGCATTACCCCTTTACCTTCTTTTTTTTAATGACAAATGCTGTTTTCTTAATAGTTACGACATAAACATTTTCTTTGAGACTTCTAGTTATGGTGGCACATGTCAATAATCCCAGCACACAAGAGCCTGAGGAAGAAGATCATGAATCTGAGGCCAGCCTACAGTTATAGTGAGGCCCTACATCAAAACAATAAAAAAACATTCTCGAATTGGGCCAGGTGAAGTTGCTAGTGCCTCTGATTTCAGCATGGGAGACTGAGGCAGAAGCATTAGAGTTCTAGTCCAGCCAAGGCTACATACTGAAACTGTCTCAGAGGGGAAAAATAAAGTTGCAAAAAACTACATTGTTGGGGTTTGTGAGATGGCTTAGCAGTTGAACTCACTTGCTGCCAAGCCTAGTGACCTGAATTAGAGCCGCAGGACATACACGGTAGAAGAAGAGACCAGATTCTGAGAGTTGGCCCCTGACCTCCAGACTCGTGCCATGCAGGCAGATGAAATCCGTTTTAGACTTGCATCAGTGCCTTGGGACATTTCATTACTGTACTCAAACACTGTATACTTCAAAACACTCCGGTCCAGACATTCTAGATAGGGGATACTCAGCCTATCTAAGTAAGAAATGTCTGGGTGGTGTCTGTCAAGCCTCAGGAGCTGTTGGGCAGGCAAATGCAGGGGAATCGGGGAGAGCTACAGACACACTGTAGATGGTCCATAGGGATGAGCATTCACAGCCAACGTAGGGTTAGAATCTAGGCCCGAGAAGCCAGCCCCCATCTGGGACTGACCCATGTGGAGACAGGAAGCATCTCTCCTCTTCTGTCCTTTGCAACTGCCGGGGAGGTAGCCAGATTGCTACCGCACCCTTGGCCATGAGCCAGGTGGCCTCCTGCTCCACAGAGATCCCAGATGGCTGAAGAGCTTGGGCAAGCCATGCAGTTTGGGTATGTGGAGAAAGTGGGGTGTGCCGTGGGTTTCTAGAAGGGTGTCTGTAAGAGAAGTGTGAAGTCCTTAGCCCCGAGAAGGCTGTTCTCTGCTCTCTGCCTACCACCTAACTCTTATTTTTTATGTTTATCTGTGTGCATGGGTGGGCATTGCATATGTGGAGGTCTGATAAAAACTTGTAAAAGTTGTTTTTTTCTTTCCACCATGTGGGTCCTAGGGTCACACTCAGGAAGGCAGGTTTCGGCAGCAAGCACCTTTATCAGCTAAGCCAATTGCTGGTCCCTGATAGTTGTTTTCCTTAAATCAACTTTTTAAAAGGTTTATTTATTATGTGTGTGTGTTCCTGTGTGAGTCCATGTGCATGTAGGAGACCATGGAGGTCAGAAGACGGCATTGAATTCTGTGGAACTGGAGTCCTAGGTAATTCTGAACTACCATGTGGGTGCTGGGAACAGAACCTGGGTCACCCGCAAGAGCAGCAAGTGCTCTTAACCACTGAACCATCTCTCCAGTCCTTAAATTGACTTTTTCTTGTTTTGTTTTGTTTTTTGGGTTTTTTTTTTTTTTTAAAAAGCAAGGTTTTTCTGTGCAATAGCCCTGGCTGTCCTGGAACTCACTTTGTAGACCAAGCTAGCCTCCACCTCACAGAGATCCACCTGCCTCAGCCTCCTGAGTGCTGGGATTAAAGGCATGTGAGACTGCCATTACCACCACCACCTGGCCTCTTAAGTTGGCTTTTAAGAGTAAAACAAACCAAAATGCTTTGGAAGGAGAGGAACTTGTATGGACAGGCACCAGACCTCATTGGCTATAATTAAGAGACTCAGTGAATGTACTGGAAGTCAGCAGTGCCTACTGAAACCTAGGGCAAGGTGTGGGCACAGGGACAGAAGGCTCCGTCAGACCAGAAGCTGCTGAGACTCTATGTAGTCACAAGGACTGGCAGGGGAGTGAAGCCTCCTCAGTGGTTCCTACCTTCCACCCCTCCAATCTTAGTGAATTATTCTCCTGCAGGCTTCTGAACATGAAGGCTTTCAAGATGACCATGTCTCCCCCAGGGTTCCTTGGTGGGAAGAGTCGCCACATGTGGACCAGCTCTGGTATGATGGGGAAGAGTCTCAGAAAGCCTTTCTGGAAAGCCCAGGATAGCTGTAGCCCCTGCTTCCCACAGGTTCTGTGGGCAGGTGGGAGGGGAAAGGGAGGGGTCAGTGGGAACAAGAAAAAGCTCCTGAGCCATGGTAGAGTGTGTTCCCAGCTGGCCTTCAGCAGATGAGTCTGGCAGAGATGGGAGAAACCTCAGCATGTGGCTCCCACCCCACCCTGTTGAGAGCTCCAGGAAACAGCTGTTTCTAGTCTCCCCATGGCACCCTTCCTGTGCAGCACAGCCTGTGGGGACCCTCCATGCCACAGCCTCATCTTATCTTTGGGAGGATTACTCCAAGCTAAAGTTGCTCACACCTTGGCACAGTGCCTGGCACCTGTCTTGTAGCTTGGGCCCAGCATATAAAATGCTAGTGTGCAAAACCTGAACAGGAGCTGGTGGTACAAGGCACTTGTTTTGTTTGTGGCAACAGACTTACACTAGATGGCCTAGTCTGGCCTCAAACTCACTCTGTTTTTACTCCGTAGTCCAGGCTGCCTCTAACCTGCCATTCTCTGGCCTTGGCTCCCTACAGCTGGGCAGATTTCAGTACTTCTAAGCTGAGCATCTTTCAAAGAGTATCTTAACCTTTTTGGACTTTGATGTCCAAAAGACATAACATCAGCTATGGGCTGTTAAGAATTGGGAGATCTCAGGAACTCCATGTGGAGAGTAGGAAGTGAGGCCAGCAAGGTGGACTGGGTGTGCACTAAGCAGGCTACCATTGTAGTCTGGGGCCCAGTCCTGCCCAGAAGCCCCAGGAGCCAGAGTGGGTGTAGGAGGTACCTCGATGTCACCCCAGGTACAAGTGAGGAGACTGGGGTAATTGGTATACTGCCTTCCCGGCAGTCCCTGGCGGGAAGCAGCTTGCTATGGAAGGCATTGGCCTTCCTGTTCTTGCAGCTGGGGGCCAGGCAGTCTCTGAAAGCAGTACAAAGTTCTCAGGATCAGGACATCCAGGGCTAGGGAAGGTAAGTGGAAGGAAGGGACAAGTCCCATGACAAGAGTGCTGTGTGTGGTGGCCACCCAGACTATGATTGTCCCCATTTGTTACCAGTGGCAGCGCTGGCTGCTCAACTTTTCCAACTGCAGTCAGCTCACCCTGCTTGTCTGAGCCTCTGTTTTGCAACCTATAAAATGAGGAAAGGCACAGTTCCTGGTGGAAATGGTTATGTCTGTTCAGTGGCTCTTGGAAATAGGTGGGGACAGGTTTAGCAGCCATGGTGAGTAGGGGTGCTACCAGCTTTTGCTGGTTGGGTGCCAGGGCTCCTGTGATACCCATGATAGCCCCACACATCCCTGGATGTTATTCAGCAGGACACACTGCATGTTTCACATACAGTGATCATTCCATCTGATGCTCAGTGGAGTCTATAGAGGGAAGAGTCTGTAGAGGAAGAAAACCTTCCTGTTGCAGAGATGCTGGTGATAGCTAAATGTGGGATTGAGGGGACTGGAGGTCATAACCTGCTGCAGGGCCAGGCCTTCCAAGTGATGCTGTGTCATGGGAAGAGGAGCCAAGTGGGGAGACAGAGTTGACTAGCCGCCTTCCTGTAAGCAGTGCTTTCTGATGAGATGAGAGGCATCACCCACTCCGTGGAGCTTGCCCAGCTGCCCCTGCTTGACCTCCCTCATGGCTAAGATCCTTCTCCCAACCCTATCATCTCTTTCTTCTCCCGACCACCTGGACAGCCCTACTCTCCCATGGAAAACTACCTTGGTTCCCCAGAATCTCAGAAGTGAAGCAAATTCATTAATAAGAACTTAGAAGAAAAGCTATAGGGAGCTAGGAATGCAGCTCAGTTGGTAGAATGCTTTCTCAGTGCAGTGTGTATTCAACTAGATCCTGGGTTCCATCCCTAGCACCACATAAGGTCCTAGCACTTGGGAGGCAAAGGCAGAAGAATCAGAAGTTCAAGACTATCCTGGACTACCTACATGAGATCCTGCCTCAAAAACAAAAGCCAGCCAGGCGTGGTGGCGCACCCCTTTAATTCCAGCACTCGGGAGGCAGAGGCAAGCGGATCTCTGTGAGCTCGAGGTCAGGCTGATCTACAGAGTGAGTCTAAGATAGCCAGAGATACACAGACAAACCCTGTCTTGAAAAACAAACAAAAACAAAAAACCCAACAGGAAATGATAGGAAATAGAGTGGGGGAGGAGGCATTTAATGGGTTGACCACTGCTGAGGGAGGGGGAATCATTTTATTCAATGGTGTGTAGCTACTAGTCATTTTCTTGTGTTCCTGTAAATAATATCTCGACCTTGCTCACGCAGGCAACCGCAGTTAAACTCAGTGGGTCACTTAGAAGAAGACAGTAAAGTAGGAGGCAATAGGGAGTCCAGATTGAAGATAGGAAATGAAAGAGAAATTGGGTGAAACTATCCTAGTACATTATATACACATACAAACATGTCAAAGAATTAAAAATTATTTTTAAAAGGAAGCAAGAGAGAGAGGAACAAAAGCATCTGCAGCCTGCGCTTGGGGTTCAGGAGATCCTAGAGTTTAGGGATGGGAGTAGGCTTCCTGGCAGCACCCCAGGCCATAGGTACCTCAGCTCCTTCCGGTGGATGACTGTCCTTTCTCTTCTTGGGTAGGCCTGCTCACACCGCCGGGTTCCTGCCCCAACCCAGGAGTCTGCCAGGAGAGGTGGGGACTCAGTGCCAAGATGCGGAACTTGCCAGGCCCTACAGGAAGGAGAAAGCCTCCAAAGACCTCACCTACCACCCACTTCTCAGCTGTCCCGGATCTGGCTTGTGACTCTCCACACCTGTGATGGATGTTTACAGGAACCCAGCCAGAGGTCACCTCTGCACTTCACCCCCAACTGCTCCTGCCTCCCCCACTTAACCTCTGGAAAGGACATTGGAGAGCTGCAGTGGGATGCAAATGGACTCATACTTAGGCCACTTCCTCCAGCCTTGTTTAATGCCGGTTGAGCCTTAAGCCCGGGTAGACTTCAGACTCAAGACTGTTGATCATAGTTTCAGGGAGTCATTCCAGAGAGGGATATGCCAGGGCCCAGGGCGGGGCTTAACCTCTCCAGGTTGACAGAACTGAGACACCGCACTGGGGAAGGCCATGCTGTCTCTGGCTAGAAACCTATTTTTGGAAGTGTGAATGGTGTGGGAAGTGTGAGTGGTGTAGATACTTGATTTCCATAAACCTGTAAAAGCAATACTTAGAGGCTGACTTATTTCATTAAAAAAAAAAAAAATGTAAGCAACTCCATTCCCTCTTGTCCTTGTCTGGTTGCTGGTGTTTGTTTGTTTTGAATTTTGGAGAAGGACATCATGGCTGACAGTTTGCAAATAAGTCAGATGGCCCAGTCTGGAGATGTAGCAGGGAACTCACTCTAGAAAGGCTGCTTCCTCTACCTTCTGATAGCCCAAGTTAAGGTGGGAAGAGCTAGGGGAGCCTGGGGAACTTGGGCCTGCGTCCCACAGAGGTGGTAGCTGTGTGGTGTCCCACACAGAGTGTATGATACACCTCCATTAAGAATGAGGTGAGAGAGAAGCCGGGCAGTGGTGGCGCACGCCTTTAATCCCAGCACTTGGGAGGCAGAGGCAGGCGGATCTTTGTGAGTTCGAGGCCAGCCTGGTCTACAAAGTGAGTCCAGGACAGCCAGGGCTACACGGAGAAACCCTGTCTCGAAAAAACAAACAAAAAAAAAAGAATGAGGTGAGAGGACTGGGTATAGTTGTATACACATTTAATACCAGCATTCAGGAAACAGAGGCAGGCAGATCTCTATGAGTTCATGTCTAACCAGGTCTAAAGAGTGAGTTCCAGGCCAGGCAGGGCTATATAGTGAGACCTTGCCTTAAAAAAAAAAAAAAATAATGAGAAGAGGCTAGGGTGTAATTCATTTGCTAGAATGCTTATGCGTCCTGCACAAAGCCCTGTGCCCCAGCACCACATAAAACAGGCACAGTTGTGTGTGTCTATAATCCCAGCATCCCAGAGGCAGAGACAAAAGAATCAGAAGTTTAAAGGTGAAAGCCGGAAGATCAGAAGTTCAAGGTTGTCCTCAACTACGTGTCCAATTAGGGGCCAGCTTGGGCCATAGTGGACCCTGTCTCCAAAACCCACAAAAAAAATGGAGCCCTCTTCCCTAGTCTAACCTAGTCTAGATAGAGCTGTAGCCCCTCCCCAAAGCCGTGTGCAATTAAGGCAGCATTGCATGCAACAGAAGTGAGTGACCCTGATCCTGTGACCCTCGCCACCACCTCTCCATAATGGGATAATTATTTTGCAACGGGGTGCAGCTGAATCCCCCAAGATGGTAGGGTTTTGTTTTTTGTTTTCCTCTAACAACAGTCACACACAACAGGAAGAGAGACTTCCTCCTTGGGAGAGAGGTCTGAGGAGGGGCTTGGATTGAAAGTGTACTGTGTAGGCAGCCTGCCAACCCCCCCAGAACTGCTTCTCCCATCATAAATAGGGCCTGGTCTATTCTAACATGTTGTGCCCATACCCACAGGGATCCTTCACAGGAGTCACAGGCAAAGCCTATACGTTGACTCCTTCCCTGTAAATGTCAAGTTTCTAACATGGGAACCACAACTTAACCACCTCATGAGACGGCACCATGCCAATTACCAAAAGGTTCTCTAAACGAGTACAGTTCCACTTTAGGCCCCACTAGTGTACAACCCTTCTGTATCCGCAGTCCAGGAGCCTTTGTGCAGTGCATAGTCTGACCAGCCACGCCTGGCAGCTCTGTCCAGGAGGTGTCTTAATTTTGCTAAGACTTCCATTACAGGAACCTAGAACATCTAGTTCTCTTTGTGTTCTCAGTGCACAGCTGGAGAATGATTAACATGAGACTGTGCTAAGGATTAGCCATCCACCCCACATTTACTGAGCACCTACTATGTACAGGCACCTGACTGGGTGTAGAGGGCACAGGGGTGATCCAACCAGACAAATCCCCTGCTCCACTAGAACTCATATCCCACAGGCAGACTACAAAAGTTCGAGAAAGATAATATTGGGATGGAGTTAGAGAGTGAGGCACAGAGGAATGAGAGACAGATCTGCTGGAGAAACCATCCTGCAGAGTCCTGTAGGATGTCAGCCATGTACAGGTCTAGAAGAATACTCCAGGCCGAGGCAGGAATGAAACACAGGGTGGAAGAAAGGGTGAGAGCTCCTGCAGAAAGCTGTGTGCCTGTGCGCTGGGATTTTGTTTATTAAGACAGGGCCTCACTATGTAGGTAAGGTTGGCCTTGGATTCACAGAGATCTGCCTGCCTCTCTAAGCGCTGGGATTAAAGGTGTGCCCAACTACACATGACCTTTTGGTCGTTTTCAGGACTTCTTTATATGTTTTGCCTGTGTGTATGTATTGCACCAAGAGTGTGCAGTGCTTGTGAAGTTCAGAAGAGGGCCTTAGAACCCCTGTGCCAGGCATTGTTTTTAACTCTTAAATTTTTTTTTCTTAATGGCCTGGAGAAGTGGTTCAGTGATTAAGAGTGCTTGCTACCGCCTTTGCACCAACAGTTCTGTTCCCAGCACCAATGTGGAGGCTCACAACTACCTGTAGTTCCAGTAACACGTGGTGCGCAGAAACTTTCAGAAGACAACTTGGAGTTGGTCCTCCCTTCCACAATGTGGTCCTGGGGACCGAGCGCAGGTCATCAGACTTGCTTTACCCACTCAGCTGTTTCGCTGTCCCATCTTATTAATACTTTTGTTCCCACATTGAGTCTTTACATAATCCAGGAGAGAAGATACCATGACTCTGCCAATTTTACAGATGAGGACACTAAGGCACAGAAGAAGCTTGCTTGCATATATGATGACATGGAGCATGAGACCAGTCAGCTCAGCTAAGAGTTGGTGTTGTACGGTCCCTACGCTAAGGCTACCTCCTCTTTGGAGGCAGAGGGCCTAAGAGTCTGCTCGGCACACAGGATCCAGAACCAGTGAGGTTTATTGAGCATTTTCTATGTCCCTGGCACTGTAGTGAGTGCCTTACATAATCAACTCAATAGTAAATGGCAGCCATCGGCAAAGAGTAGCAAGAGCCATTGTTGGCATCTTCACACAGACCAAAGGCAAAGGTCTGCCTTCCTTCCTGACTGACAGCCTTTTCAGAGTGTCTACACAAATGGGACTTCCACGCCCCACCCCTGAGCCTGATGCCCTAACCATCCATAACGTAAGCCTGAGCCTTGGCACAGATGCCCTCTGCAGCTGGACTTGTTTCTTCAAGCATTGTCCTCAAGCAGCCATACAGACCACCCCCTGGGCCCTCTAGCCCAATTCCCACTTACTGGGGTGCGCCAGTCTTGCTGACATGAGGGTTGGCATACTGGAGCCACATGGATGGCTCCCTCTGCCAAGACAAGCAAGCAAGCAAGCTGTCACTGTCCCGGTGGAGGGATCAACGGCGCCTGAGCTCAAAGGTGGTGCCCCCAGGGGAAACAGCAGCAACTGGTGCTAGCTGCAGCTAAGGCCGGCCAACTGGGCTACAGGACTGCTCCCGGGATGCCTCAGGGCAGTAGAAGAGAACACTCCCCTATGCACAGTGTGTCACTGCTTCAATCCCCAAGCCAGGAATAAGAGCATGTCACTTAGGAAGCTGAAAAGATCCTTGCAGTAAAGACAGGATCTGGCCAGAGGCTGACTGTATGGTGTGCACAGGGGTGTGTGCAGAATATGGTAGAATGCGGTGTGGCCTCAAGGGCTGTTATGAACAGTGCATAGATGGTCTCTGGCCTGTGTCTCCTCACTTTCTCCTCTTTGTTCCCCTTCACTGGGTGGCCCCCCTATAAATCAGCTATAATGCTACGGGGAGGCAAGCCAGCTCCTCTTGGAGAAGTCCCCAGACAGCTGTCCCATTAAGGACTCAGGGCTCCCAGCAAGCAATCCGTGTCACATGCCAGACACACACACACACACATGAGAGAGAGAGCCTTCAGATGATCCCAGCCTGGCTTCTAGCTGCCCCAACTGACTCAGAGGTTTGGTGGGGCCAGGTGAGCTGTCTCATCCGAGCCTGCCTGAAGGGCAGAAGTGGAGGTTGTTTTAGGTTACTGTGGTTTGGTGGTTTCTTTTGCATTAGATAGGACAGAAGGCATCCCCAGATGGGAACTTGTGGGATAAACCAAGCCCTGCAGTGAGCATAGCTGGTGCATTTAAAATGTAGTGAGTAAAGGAGGAGGCGGGACAACACCCAGCCACAGCCCTGTAGTGTACCCTTCCCTGGATCTTGGTCCACATCAAGGGTTGGGCCACGCCTGGTTCAGCCTTGACCTAAAGTTTGTGGAAACAGAGCCACAAGTAGAAAGAGCTGCCATAGACTCCCTAACATGTTTAGAGGTCTGCAGGCAAGGTTCTCCCTTAGCATCTTCAGAGCTCCCACCAGGCTCTGTCAGGAGCTGTTGGGAAGATGACCTTTCTCACCAGGCTGGCCCTGGCCTGGACAGGCAGGTGCTTGGTTGTTCATCTCCTCACTCTGGCCTGGAATGTCGAAGAGAAGGTCTTTGGCCTCCTGGGTGAACCCACCGAAGGCAGCTCCAGGCCTGTCTTCCAGCATTCACGGCCACTGAATGAGACTGGCTTCCTACCTGGCACTGTAAGACCCGAAGCTGGTCTTGAGGCCTGTAGAAGAGCAAGACATGCATCCATTCCTCGTTTGGGCAGAGCCCAACTCTGAGCCTGCAAGGGCAGGGTGACAGGATGCTAAATCTCATGGGACATGGTCCACAGAAGAGCTGAGTCCATAGTACCCAGTTCAAGGTCCGGCGTGGTCAATGTCCTCGGAGTATGTGCTGTGGGGGATCAGGAGAGGCAGGTGAGTCAATGAGCCTCCAGAGGCACAGTCTCGGCAGAAGGGTAGGGGCTGTCATGATGGGACTGAGAGGTGTGAGGGACAACTGCAACACAGGCCAAGGGGACAGACTGACAATTGTCTTCATATTGTTGACAAGAAATGTATCAATTCCCTATGAAGATGAACCCAAGAGAAACAGCAGCAAGGAAGACTTAAAGTTTCAAAAGAAGGACTTGCCAACTCCAAAGATGGGGATTAGAGGTGACTGGCTCAGCCTGTCTTTCCCTGGTCTTTAAGCCTGATCTCAGGGTGGTTCCTTGGCCCAAGTCCCCAGAGTCTATAGGACATCTGTCAATTTGGAGACAGGACAGCTCCAGATGACACGGATTCAAGACACCCAACCATCCTTGCTTGATGCCCTTGGTCACACCTTCACAAGGACACCAACCCAAATGTCTCTGCAGTTCTCTCTTCTGGAGTCCAACATGGTTACCTTGTCGAAGGCAGAGCAGGGTCATCTCAGGCTGATCCGGGCATCCAGCTGCTGCAGGTGTTCCTGAACCCCAAAGGGGATAGTGGGTGTCCACATTCTACAGAGGAGACATGGGACCCCATGGCTAGGTTAGAGGGAATGTAGCAGGACTCCCGAGGGCAAGCTGCCCACATGCCCTACCTCCCACTCTGTCTAGGGGCTTGGCCACATCCCACCTGGCAGGATAGAGACCAACATGGGGAGAACAGAATGCTAAGAGACCCCTTTTCAGTCCTGATTTGCTTTGTGACCTTGAAAATGTCTACTCTGTACCACATTCTCTTTAGCTGTGAAGTGGAGGCTGTCACAGTTTGGTCTGTCCTCCACAGGCTCATGTTTTGAATGCCACCTCCCCAGGCTGTGACACTAATTTGAAGGCTGTGGAATCTTTAGGAGGTGGATCCTGGCTGGCAGAGGTGGGTCACTGTGGGTGGAGCCTTGAAGGCAATAGCCAGGCCAATTCTGTCAAAACTAACTGCTTCCTGCCGGCATGCCATGCGAGCCAGCTGCAGGCAGACTCCTGCAGCCAGTGCCTTCCCGCCACAATGGACCCCATGAGACTGTGAGCCCAGAGTTCCTCCTTTCATTGCATCTGCTGGAATTATGGTCACAACGAGAAAGGAAGCAAGATATGCCACTATGTATCTGAGAAGACTGGCACAACTGTGCAGATCAGAGCCATCCGAAGAGCAGAAGATACTGGATCAAACACCACAGTGACTGAATAAAAGTAAATTTAAAGTTAGGTGCAGCAAATGCATCTATAGAACCTGCACTCGGGATGCTGAGGCAGGGGCATCTTGAGTTCATGTGCAATTCTGTTTCAAAAACCAACAAAAAATTGAATTTGCTATTTTTATGTTCTAAGAATGGCTGCATTAGACAATCTCATATGATTCACCCTGATGAAGTATTTGATGAGTGTTTTGTGTGGCAACATTTGTCCTAAAAGTACAAGGTGGGGACATTCGTGGCTCAGGTGGTGGACCGCTTGCCTAGCACACACCAAGTCCTGACTTTGATCCCCACCACCACATGAAATTGGACACGGTAGTGTATGCTCATAATTCCAGCACTTGGGAGGTAGAGGCAGGAAGGTCATCATCCTTGGCCACATATCAAGTTCCAGGCCACCTTGGGCTATCTGAGATTCCGCCCCCCCTCCCCAAGCGCACACACACACACACACACACACACACACACACACACACACACACACACACACAATCTTTCTATATCGCAACTAACAATGATCGCAAATCTTCTCTGTGGATATTACCATTCTCATCCCAAAGATGAAGAAACTGAGGCCTGTGGGATCATATACTGGTTGCAGGGGTGAGATCTGAATTCTAGAGACACACACAGAACTCCAACCCCAGGAACATGCGACTTACGCCAACGTTTCCACTTGAGGGCACTTCTGAAGGCTGGAGGCCAGCTGCTGGGCACCGGCAGCCGTGAACTTGTTGAACTGGACACTGAAGAGAGAGAGAGAGAGACCCATCCTGAGGCCTGTCTTCTCCCCCCTCAACCTTTCCCGTGATGCAGTGGGAGACCCTCTGCCTCCTCAGGTGCCACCCAGCCCCTGCACTCACTCCATCACCCGCAGAGACACCATGTCCGGAAGCACTTGTGCCAGGCTCTTGGCTCCTGAGTCACAGATGCAGTTATTGTACAAGCTGCAGACGTCAAAGGAAGGAAGAGGGTTTAGGGTGCTGAACCAGCTCAAGGCCCAGTGAGAGCCACACTCAAGTGAAATTACTGTTCCATTTTATCTATCCATCTATCTGTCTATTTGTCTGTCTGTCTATCCCTCTGTCCATTCGTCTGTCCATCCATCCATCTATCTATTTATCTATCTAACTATCTAAAGACAAGTTCCCACGTATCCCCAGGCTGGCTTGGAACCTGGTATGTACTCAAAGATGACCTTGAACTCCTGAATCTCCTACCTCCACCTCCTGAGTACCATCACATCCAGTGTATGCAGTTCTGGGGTTGGAATGAACCCAGAGCCTCATACATACTAGGCAAGTACTCTGCTACATCCCCAGGCAGTCCCTACTGTCCTGTTTTACACTTGGACTAATTGAGGCCCAGAGAGTTGACACTACTTAACTGTAGTTCCAAAGATGTACACTGGGCTTAGTGGCTTACAGCTGTAATGCCAGCTGCTTAGGAAACTGAGGCAGAGGGATTACAAATTCAGGCTGGCCTAGGATACATGAGACCCTGTCTCAAAATAGAAAGTTTTAAATTTATTTTTATTATTTGTATATATGGGTATTTTGCCTTCATGTTTGTCTATGCTTCATATGTGTTCAGTGCCTGAGAAGGCCAGAAGAGGGCATTGGATCCCCTGGGACTGTAGTTAACAGATGGTTGTGACCCACCATGTGAGTGCTACAAATTGAATCCAGGTCCTCTGCAAGAGCAGCCAGTGTTCTTAACTCCAGACCCTCAAAATAGAAAGTTAAGAAGTCTGGGGTTATAGCTCAGTAGTAGAGTGCTTGTCTGGTATACATGAAGCAGCTCTGGGCTCCATCCCCAGTAACACACATGCACACACACACACACACACACACACACACACACACACACACACACGGGGGGGGGGGGGGGGGAGGAAAAGAGGGGGGGGGAGAGGGGAAGGGGGATAGGGGGAAAAGAGAGAGGAAGTGGAAAGAGGGAGAGGGAAAGGGGGAGAACTGGTTAGAGGGGGAGAGAGAGAAAGAGGAGAAGGGGAGAGAGAGAAAGGGGGAAAGAAGGGATGAGAGATGAGAGGGACAGAAAGAGAGGAAGGAGAGAGGAAGAGAAGTGTCTCCCAGCCCAAAGCATGGAAACTCTAAGGAGAACAACATCCCAGGTTCAAAGACACTTCTCTTTCCATTTGGGCAATTCATTCAGTTCCCTGCCCATGTTGTTGTTCATCTGTAAAAGGGGTAGGAGGGGTTCTCTGTAGGGAGAGCAGAGGGGGTTCTTGCTGGTTTATGCAGTGGGCCAAATGTTAGCCAGGTCTCTCAGAGTGACACACTGAGGGCCGCAAGAGACACCACAGAAGGGGCAACTCATGTTGGCCTTGGGAAGAGGAAAACCCAGAAACTGTTAAGCCTCTGGGGACTTTGAAGTTGGAGTGAATGTATTTTGTGTTATGAGCTAGCCATAAGCCATCTGTAACTCCAGTTCCCGGGGATCTAATATCCTCTTCTGGCCTCTGCGGTTATTGTATGCATTTAGCACATGGGTGTATATGCAGTCAAAACACATAAAATAAAAATATTTTTTTTTAATTAAAAAGGAGCAAGCAAGCAGAGCACCAGCATTCGTTGCTCTCTGCTTCTTGACCACAGAGGCAATGTGGCCCCACACTCCTGCCACTGTGCCCTCCCCACCATGGTGGACTACACCCTCACACTGTGAACCCAAATAACCACTTCCTTCCTGAAGCTCCCTTTGGTATCTGGTTTCTGGAGGACAACAGTAGTTAGTAAAGCTTTCCTGGCCCACAAGCACCTGCCTATATGATCTTCCCTGATTTCCAAGCCTCTCGTCTCACCTCCTTGGGGATGAGGCCCGCCCTCCATCCCCAAGGACAACCCCAAGGTTTATGTTGTATACCTAATACAACTTTATGGTGTTAGGTGGGTACCAAGTACATACCTTATGAATTGTGCAGTGCACAACCCATTTATCCAAACAAAGAGGACCTGCTTGGAAGGATGTAGGAATAGTTGCCCTGGTAGAGATGGGCAGAAGTCACTTTTCATAGAATGTGACTTGAAGAAGGAAATTCTTTCCTAGCTGGTTACCCAAGAGCTGGTAGTGCTGAGCTGAATTACTGGGGCTCTGGTCCAAGTTCAGTTCCCGTCTCAGCCCATAGCACCATGCCAAAGCTAGATTCAAAAATGAGAGATGCTATCCCGAGGCCCACCAGGAGGTGGCAGTGTAAACACCGACTGGAATAGTGATGGACCGCTGAGAAGCCAGCTCGGCAGGGCTACAGCAGGTATATGGATAAGGGACACCCATCCACTGCTCACTAGGGACAGTGCTGGGGTATGACATGTGATCCGCTGACATGATTTGTATTTTCCAGATGAGGAAACAGAGGCTTGGAATGAGTAAGCAACTTGCCTCAAGGCTATGGTGCAGTCAGCAAGAGGGTATCCTGCCCCCCCCATCTTCCCAGCCCACTTAGCAGGGCACCCCACTCACCTCAGCCTTAGGAGGGACTTGGCTAGGGCTGGAAGGGCTTCTGCAAGCTTGCAGGCGCCCACGTCGGTGATGCTGTTCTGGGACAGGCTAGAGGGACACAGGGAGGAAACGGTTCAGGACCCAAGTGAAAGGCTCTCCCTTTCCCACTGGCTAAAAATGCACCACTACTCACAGGTGGCTTGTAGCCACAGACCTGTGATAGCCAGACTTGGGAAGGGTCAGTCGTGAGTGATGTGGATGGACCTACAGGAACATTACAAATACAAAGGTTTTGTTACAGAGAGTGGGTAGGGGATGAGGGGCGGATGGCAAAGAAAGAGTGCTCCCCTCCTCTCCTCTCCCTGCTGTCTGATTTGATGGTGACCCTTTTCCCCAGGGCTGTTTCCCAGCACTTTAACTGCACACAGAAGGTGCTTAATAGATGCTTTCACGTCCAGGAACAGAAAAGTCAGAAGGAAAGAAGACAATGGAGGGAAATCTGTCGTGTGGTGTACCCAGACCATTTGCAAATTATGGAGATGCCTACACTGTACATTAAGGAAATTGTCACATGAATTCTTGGTATATTTTCAGGCTTTTTAAAACCTTGTTGGTAACATGGAGTGTTGACAGATTTTTTTAAAATGTTTTGTTTGTTTGTTTTGTTGTGGGAATTGAACCCAGGGCCTTGCATATGCTAGACAAGTAGTCCACCATTGCTCTGTTCCCAGTGCTTTTACATTTTAAAAAATTATTATTATCATCATTATCACATTGTGTGGGGGTACACTGCCAGAAGTGCACATATCAGAAGACACCTTTGTGGAGCTCTGAATCAGACTCCTGGAAAGAAGCTGTGTCTGCAGAGACTGATTGATGGATTGTGGAGAGGTCAGAAAAGGCTCAGGAACAGTGAGTCCTCATCCATCTCTGCGTCAGAGCTAACATCCTGTGGCTAATAGATAAAAACCTCTGGATCTGTTAACTTAGCTGACTACTAGCTTCCGTCAACCCAAAAGCTAAGACTGCCATCAGATAGCATCGTGGGCCTGTAGAAAAGCGCCCCTACTTAATGTACCTGCCTCTCTGATGTAGCCACCAACATATGTTTTGTTTTTTGAGACAGGGTTTCCCTGGGTAACCCTGACTGTCCTGGAACTCTCTAGACCAGGCTGGCCCTGAACTCACAGAGATCCTCCTGCCTCTGCCTCCTGAGTGCTGGGATTAAAGGCGTGCACCTCCACTGCCTGGCCCCGCCGATGTATTTTAAACTTGCCTTGATTTATGACTGCCTGTGCAGCAAGAGCCTTCACCCTCTGAGTCATCTCATTGGCCCCTTTAAATTTTTTATTCTGAGACAAGGTCTCATTCTGTACCCCCCGTCCTTGAACTCAAGATCCTCCTGCTCCAGTCTCTCCAGTGCTAGGATCACAGGTGGGTGCCACCTACATGTTCAGGGGGACACCATCATCAGTGGGAAACTGTTCCCCCATACCTATTCCACCTTAGCTTCCCAAAGCCCAGAACAGTTAAAAAGCAACTTTCACCACACAGTGTTTTACTGCTAAGTCCCAATCTGTCTCTTCTCTCCCAACACCCCAGTATAGTTTTCATTCACTTAAGGTTTATTACCGTGTGTCTTATTTTAATACATGTGTTCTCTCTCTCTTTTTTAGTGTGTGTGGAGGTCGGAGGTCAGTGTAGAGGAGTCGGTTAGATCTCTCCTTCTACCATGTGGATCCTGAGGCTGCAACTCAAATCGTCCAGCTTGGCAGCAGCCACTTCCCCATCAGCCCCTCCCCTACTCTTTGTTTTGCTGAGGCTGATTCTCCAGGCTGGCCTTAAAGCTGTGGTTATCCCAGTGCCTCAGCGTACCCAATGCTACTATGCCTGGCTTACTGTATTATAATTATGATTTTTATTTATTTGTTTGCTCCTGGTTTATTGTATGTGAAGCCTGGGATCTGGGAGTAGGATCTTTGGGGTCTCCACTGTTGCCCATGATAGCAGGGGTTCCTCAAGTCTTTGTCCATTAAACCAATGTATGAGGTCTGGAGACAAAGCTCAGTAAAGTCTGTCTCACAGGCATGAGTTTGATCCCCAGAACCTACACAGAAAGCTAGGCATGGTGGTGCATGCACTGGTGAGGTGGTGACATGTGGGGCTCACTGGCTCGGTAACCTGGCATAGCTGCTAAGTTCCAAGCCAGAGAGAGACCCTGTCTCAGAAGAGGTGGGCGGAGTTCCTGAGGGGTCGCCTGGACTATACACACACTTGACAGAAGACTGAATGGATACCAGTACTGAGTGGTAGAGTGCACGGATGACCCAGAGCAGAAGGAGTGAATGACGAAGAGATGGGCACACAATAGGATAGAATGGAGGGCGAACAGAAGGACTGAACGCTGGGCTGGATGAACGCTCTGTACCTGAAGCAGTGGGGAGGCAGGTCCCGCGTACTCACTTGAGCGTCTCTAGGACCTTCAGCTGAGGGAAGGTGGCTGAGAGCTTCGACACACCCTCGTCCCCGATCTTGTTCTCACTAAGTGAGTCCAGGCTGCAGGTGGGATCAGATGGTAGTCATTGACCTTCTGGCCCCATCAGCATCCTCCAGGCCTGGTCCTGTCTCCAGTGCCATAAGCTCATCTGAGCTTGTTGGAGCTGGCCTGCACCACCTGGGGGCGCCGTTCAGCTGACCACGGGCCATGGCTAAGCAGACTTTGTAGGAGCCCACTGAGCCATTCAGTTCTCCTAACCTCTTGGAACCACAACTGTTAAGCAGCTTCCTGCCCCCTTCTGTCTGCCCTTTGGGGTAGCTAAGAGCCCCAGATGGGGCTGTGTGAGGAAAAGAACTTCAAAGATTGCAAAAGAACTCCAAACTTTTCTTTTAATCTGGGGGTTCCCATCCTCAGTCCCTTCACTGTACTAGGGGTCATAAGTCTCCATGGTGGGGTCATCTGGAGATGACGACACAGTTTCCCTACTGAGGAAGCTGTGGGGAGGCGAGGGGAAGGGCAAAGGAACAAGGAGAAAGACTCCCCATGTGCCCTGGGGGCAAAGTCTGGACTTCTCAGAGCACAGAGTGAGGAGGGTCCCAGGGCTTGTCAGGGCACAGAGTAGAGGGTCCCA
>CAJQZJ010033039.1:0-28234 GCA_907164525.1 Lophiomys imhausi | reverse complement strand
AGGGAAGGGAAGAAAGGAAGGAAGGAAGGGAAGAAGGGGAAGGGAAGAGAAGGAAGGAAAGAAGGAAGGAAGGAAGGACTGGTGAGGTGGCTCAGTGGATAAAATTGTTGCAATGCAAGCGTGGAGAAGTGAGTTTAACCCCCAGAACCATATAAAGTGGAAGGAGAGAACTGAATCCCGAAAGCTGTCTGACATCGAGATGCTCACCATAGAGTGTGTGTGTGTCCATACACACAATAATAAAGAAATTTGTGAAAAGGAAGGAAGGGAAGGAAGGAGAAAGGAAGAGGAAAGAGTCTTTCTAGAGACAGACTCTTGTGTTCTACAGCAGCAATCTAGAAATGCTCTCCCAGACATGGTAAGGGCAGAGGGCAAAGAGTGAAATAGTGTGTGCATATGTATATAAATGTACATATGTTTGTGTGTATAAATATAGTGTATATGTGTAAGTGTATGTTCATATTCTGGTGTGTATGTGTGTGTGTGTGTGTGTGTGTGTGGTGGGTGTGGAACAGGTGAGTAGAGTATTCTGGCAAGGCTCAAAGGGAGCAGTTCACACAAACTGGCCTCAGGGAGAGACACTAAGGCCAGGAACAGGAACAGGAGTGGAAGCAAACTCTACCACTGTTCATTTTTAGCACTTCAGATGTTTCTAGCACATACCAGATTCCCATGCCCACCAGTAAATAAATACACAGGGCCTGGGGATGCAGTTTAATGTAGAGTGTTTGCTTGGCATGCAAAAGGCCTGGATTCACCCCTAGCGCGCGCGCGTGTGCACACACACACACACACACACACACACACACTACACCATACCACACACACACTACACCATACCACACACACCACACCATACCACACACACCACACCACACACGCACCACACCACACACAACACAACATACTACACCATACGACACACATCACAAGAAATAACAAACATAGTTACTGGAGAGATAGCTCAGTGGTTAACAGCACCATCTGCTCTCGCACAAGACCTGAGTTCGATTTCCAGAACCCACATGATGATTTACAACAATCTGTAATGCTAGTCTCTGGAGGTCTGAGGCCCTCTTCTGGCCTCTGGAGGCACCAAATACTCATGTGGTACACAGACATGCATATAGGCAAAACACCCGTACATATAAAATAAACACATGAAAAGGAGAAATAAGCATAAATAAGACAGCGATTTTATGTAGACGCGTGGTCATGGAGGGCTTCCTGGATGAGGTGAGCTAAAAGCTTTGAAGGACCCAGCTGTGGGAAGAGTGAGAGGAAGACACTCCAAATAGAGGAGACAGAAGGAAAGATGTGCCAGAAGAGGAGGAATGAAGGCCACACAGGCCTCTCAGAATGTATTCCATGATAACTGAAGGGCCGGCAAGGCAGGGAGACAAACTAAGGAGGCAGGAGATGGAGCAGGAGGCTCAGAGAGGTTTAGGTACCTAGCCTAGGTAACACAGACCATAAACAGCAGATCCAGGATTCCAGCACGGTCCTGGCTGAGGCCTTACCCATTGCTTAAAGAGATCTCCCTCAGAGGTTCAAAGGAACTCAGTCACTGAGGAGCAGGGATCAAAGCATCCCACATTGGCCTTGCCAGGACAAGGGTTTTGAGTTGTCGAGTAGTTTCCTCCCTGGGGCATGGGGATGTGGTGGAGGGGAGGCTGACAGGACTTAGTGGAAGCAACTGGGATTACAGCAGATTACAGATAGAGGAAGGAAGACTCAGATCTGAGGACAGGCTGGGTCAAGGAGGGGCTCACTCACGTCTCTTCTGAGGCCTCTGTCCTGCTTCTAGGGGGACCTCTATGTTCTCACTGAAGCCTTCCTCCGTTCCAATGTGCTCAACTTTGGAGAAACACCAGAGACCCACATCACAATCAGAGCCCCCGGTAAAGCCACTACTGCCCCTGCAGTTAGGAGGTGTGGTTGTCAGGCATTTCTTAGGTCAGGAAGGAATTGAGGCTGAGCTAAGATCAGCTTCCCCTGACTTACTGAAAAAGTCCTTGCTGAGGCCCTCCAGCTGGGTGTCCTGGAACACGTACTGATCCAGTTCCGCTGCCAGGTGAGGAAGCACACAGTCAGTCAAAAGGGCTCTCAAGGTGGGCAGTGTCGCACCCCTTTAATCCCAGCACTTGGGAGGCAGAGGCAGGTAGATCTCTGATTCGAGGCCAGCCTGGTCTACAGAGTGAGTTTCAGGACAGCCAGGACTACACAGAGAAACCTTGTGTCAAAAAACAAAAACAAACAAACAAACAACAACAACAAACAACCCAAACAAACAAAGGGCTCATGGAAGTCCTACTGTGTGTCAAACCACAGGCCATGTATATAGAAGCTGCAACTTTCTGGGCCTGGTGCACAGTAGAGTCTCTATAAATGTTGCTAAGTATAAATTGAGTGAGTGAATGAACAAACATTGCCTTTCCTGTGCCTTTTGTCTTATTAAATGAGGAAAGCATGTGCCCATGAAAACATGTACCACATCATAAATTAGTGCAAAGCAGAGGAGTAATGTTGGCAGTGAGGTTGAGTTCAAATTCTGTCTTTATTCTCCACTAACTCCATTTGCTGGACAATCTTGGGCTGGCTGCCTAACGTTTCTGGTTTTTGTTTCCTCATCTGAATAAAGAGAACAAACAGTGGGCACTGTCCAGAGGGGAACAGCAATGGTTAGAAGTATGTTCAAAGCATTTGACACAGTCGTTTGCTAGGCACCCATAAATGATGGTAAGTTAAATGAAATAGTATGTGACTTGGAGCTGGTGGGGAGACGTTTGCATGGCCTGGAACCCACTATGTATGAGTGTGTGTATGTGTGTCTGTCTGTCTGTCTGTGTATGTGTACTCACATGCACCAATGCCATGGAATGTGTGTACAGGTCAGAGGGCAACTGGCAGGAGTCAATTCTCTCCTTCCACTACCTGAGTCCTGGGGCTTAAACTCAGGTCACCAGGCTTGGTGGCAGGCGCTGTTACACCCACAGAGCTATCCTGTTGGCTCTGGATCTCTTTTTAAGGCCAGACATGCCTTAGCAAACTGCTCAACCTCAGGCACTTCTCTTTCATGATTAAGTCAGGACCTGGAAGTGTGGAAGCCTTGGCAGATTTCAGATCTGCCATCTGACTCAGCCTTGAGGCTGCTTCCTCTCTCCTGACCTCAATTTCCTCATCTGTAAACAGAAGGTTCTTCCATCACAAACTCCATTGATTACCCCAGGGCTTCAGTGTGATCACACAAATGTAACAATTAATACACTGCCAGCATCAGCTGCTGCAATGCCAGTTTGTTGGCTTAGGTGCCGGGGAAGGGTACGAGGTGGGGGCTTTGTGGAAAAGAGGAAGTGAAGACTATGGAAATGGAAGAGTAGAGCTAGATGTGCGTGCCTGTGAGTTCAAGACTGCCCTGGAATACATAGTGAGTTCTAGGCCAGCCTGGGATACAAAAGACCCTGCCTGTCTCAGAAACAAAAATAAAACAAACCTTACAAGTGAAAATCAGAAAGAAAAGGAAAGAAAGGAGGGGAGGTACTGTAAAGGGATGTGGTTCGCTTGATAGTCATCGGGGAAGGAGCCTCTATTCCTTAGTCTCCCCCTGTTCCCTCCCTCCCCTAAATCCCCTCTCTTCCAGCCCTAGCTGCTGTCCCTAGCTGTGATTTTGGTGAGAGGGACTTCTTGTTGTTCCAGGTGACCTAGTGAGATTAGTAAAGGAGAATTCTCCCTCTCTGTCCTTTCTCTGGCCTCTACCGCCTCCTTACCGATGTTGGCATAGGCCTCCCGGGTCTCTTCATCCCCTTCCATGTCCTGCAACAGCTTGCTGAACTGGTCGCAGTTGATGGTGTCCGTGTCCGGCTCTGCAAGGGGAAAACCCCTAGAATGAAGCCTGGGTATCTGGGAAGAGGGGTGACAGGGAAGGAGGGAGACAGTCTCCAGTTGAGGGTCACTGCAACTAGCCAGGCTAGCAAGGCTAGCGAAGGCCGGGAGCTGTCCATGGTTCTGACAAGCACCCAGTGCCTTTCTTCAGCTTGCTAACAGTCTAAAGACCAGCAGAAGGACTGAGAAGGCCAGGAGAGGCCCCTTGGAACAAGGCCCACCTGAGCTGAGCTCGATCTCCTCCTCCCCAGCCAGGTCCATCTGGTCATAGAGGTGGTAGAGGTGTAGGGGGTCGGCATCGCTGTTAAGGAGCTCCAGGTAACTGCCCTCCAGAGACCCCAGTTCCATGCTGGCACACAGACTATGGCCTGGGAGGAGAGACACACTGAGACATCTCATTGGATTGCAGGAAAAGGCCAGTAGTGTTGAGGGATGTTGAGGCTGGAGGGTGGGAGGAGCCAGAGGATATGAACAAAGGGGTTACAGACACTAGAGAGGAGTTTGACCCCCATCTGTGAGGCCCTAGGCCAGTGACTTATCCTCTCTAAGTATCTGTTTCCTGGAGACATGGGGAGAGAGTGCTCCTATGGAACTTTGAAAGGCCAAGAGTGGCTCTGTGTCATGTGACGGTCACATGGAAGCCTCCAGTCAAAGAAATATCAGTATGTTGGGGAGACATCAGAGAGGGGACTCTTTGCCCCGATACTGGACCTCCTCATCACACTGTGCCTGCTTCCACTCGCTCCCAGATCTCAGGTGTTGGCCTGGGATCTCCCAGTGCCTCCAGGGCCATGCTTCCCATGTTTCTGATTGCTTAGGAATTGCTCAAAAGTCTCTCAAACAGACCCTCTCCTCTGCCAGCAATTCCAAAATGATGGGAGGCAGAGATGACCTTAGTCACCACAGTGTGAAGAATGGTCCTCTTTAGCTGCCTGGCCTAAGCCAGACAGGGAGGAGCAAAGATCTCGCCCACTGAGCCTCCCACACTGTAGCCATGCCTATGAGGAAGTTTCTAGGTGGTATTGATTGAGGTGAGAGGAGCCATCCTAAATGTGAGAGCACCATTCCAGGGGCCGAGAGTTCAGAACTGCTTCAAAACAAGAGTAAGAGCTGAGCACCAGCCATCGCGTCTCTCTGCTTCCTGAATGCAGATGCTGTGACCATCTGCCTCACACCCCCACCACTGTGCCTTCCTTACACAACGGACCGTGTTTTCAAACTGTGAGCCAAAAATCAATGCTTCCCTAAGCTGCTTTTGTCAAGAATTTTGTCACAGCAGAGAGGGAAGTTGCTAATACAGTGTCTCAGTCCAAGCCTGCAGTTTATGCCGGGCTCTCCCCACACATGGGACCGGTGCTGAGTCAGAACACCTAGAGAGCCCGAGTCCCTGGAATTGGATGACAAGCTTTGCACATGTCACCAGGTTTCACTCACACCTTAGCTAATCACATTCCAAGAACCAGATTAGTGTAATGGGTGGCAGGCAGGCCACATCCTCTCCTGCCACCATGAGACGCGCTGTCACTTGTGAAGGGAAGATGTAGGTAACAAGACATTTTCCTCTTCTGAGGAAAAGTCTGGGCACAAGGAAGGCTGCCTTTTTAGTGGATGGGCAGTGTTTTTAGAAGGTCTTCTGCTCATTGCCCTTCCCCAGGGCTTCCACATCCGTCTGAGGAGATATCTCTGGAGCTTTCCAAGATGAATCCTTTGGGAGCATTTCTGTCCCCACTGCAGACCATAGTGGAGGGACTGGGTTTTGTGGGGTTTGCTTTGTTTTGCTTGAGTTAATGATCATGCTGTGGGCTGAAGTTCTCGATGAATTCAAGATTTAAAGGTTCCCAAAATGTCCACAAAACGACAGCAGAAAGGCTGTCAAAGAAAGTCAAAGAAAGGCAGCTGCTGCACTTCAGTGTATGAAGATAATGATATTTTATGTGTATGTATTTGTGTCTATGCGTGTGAGGGAAGTCCCCACAGATGTCACAGAAGGGGTTGTAACCCCTGTAGCTGAAGTCACAGGCAGTTGTGAGGAGGCTGGTGTGGATCTCGGGGACTGAACTCTGGTCCTCTCGAAGAACAGCAAGCACCATTAACACCTGAGGCATCTCTCCAACCCCAATGTAATTTTTTTAAAATGAACAGTCTGGTGGTTTTGCCACTCTGTAAGCTGTCTAAGATAGGGACAGGATTAGGGTGGAGTCCTGGTCCAAGAGCTCATGGGAGAAGATGAGGACTTAGGACTGGGCAGGAGGAGGCAAGTGCCACAGGCAAAGGAGGAAGTGGTTTTCAGGCCTCGTGTCTCCTCAGAGTGGGCAACTCAGGAACATGACACAGAGGAGGCTAACAGAAACTGCTAGTCCCAGTCAAGACTTTCACTTCCTTCAGGGGCTTCAGGTGATCACAAGAGACAGAAGGAGAACAGAGGCATATAAGAAATATTGAGAGACTGGGCTAGGGTGTAGCTCAGCGGTCGTGATCTTGCCTAGAATGTGAGAGGTCTTGGATTCCATCCCCAGTGTGTGCTCAGGCATGCACATGTGCACACACACACACACACACACACACACACACACACACACACACACCACAAAAAGCAGTGCTGAGGGACTTTGGAGTCTGGAAGACAGTGAGAGGTCTGGACATTTCCTTTGGAAGCAGGAAGAGTAGAAGACCTGCGTATGAGAAGTGTCATGTCAGGGGCATCTGAAAATACTGCTAATGTTTGGCTCTAGGAGGCCACCTGTGAATGGCAGGATGAAGTATGGCTTCAGAACTGGGGCTTGAGTCAGGTCCATGATATTAGTGGTTTTGTTTCCCAAGCTAGTGAGTGTACTCAAGTGTGTGCGCACACGTGTGTATACATGTGACCATCACAGTGTTTTATACAGATCATATAATCTGCTACTGCCAATAGCTCCAGTTTCTGGCTGTCCTCTGCTGACTAGTACTTCTCAAAGTTATGACTTTTTCGGCTCCCGGTTTGCACCTCTTGCCTTGAAGGCTGTCTGAGGTTCTTCTGGCTTGGCTTGCTGCAGAAGATGGCTAGACGAGAGGATCTCTGGGTCAGGGGCAGTAGGAGTGAGATGCTTGAATCAGGGAAGGGGCTAGCCTGAGGACCACAAGGAGCCACAGGAGATGGAACAGGGAACACAAGGACTGCAGCTATGTGTTGCTGGAATCGCAGCCCCACCCAGCTCATGAGGGAAGCCTGTTGCCAAGCTTGTTCTCTGTGTCCCAGAACCCTCAACCACCTTGGCATTTCTGTCCCAGCTCCCTAGCTCCTCTGAGCTCATAGAAGCCAGTCAACCAAGACACAGTAATCAGAAAAACTGGAAATAGATTTGACTTTGGCCCTTGGCAGCAAGCCACAGGGCTTTTCCGTGGTGGATGTGGGGCAGAAGAAGCAGGGGTGGCCCAGCCATGGGGGCAGCTGAGTTCACATCGGTCCAGTGGCACAGGATTGGTTCAAGAGTCATGGGCCTTGAAATCCAAGCCCTGCCCTGCTCTGGAAGGATGTGTGATGCTGGAAAACCCCTTCCCATCTCCAGTCCCCAGGGCTGTCATCTGTTAAGTAAGATTGTAGCAGGGCAGTGGTTTTCAAGTGACATTTTACGAGTATTACAGATCCTTTAACAAGTGAGAAAAAGTCATTGGCTGAAAGGGCATTGAGGAGCCCAGAACCTCTTTTTCTCTAAGAGGGGCTTCACAGAATGGTCTAAAACCAAAATTGTAATGGGCTGTGGTCATACGGGTCTGCTCAAGAGACTGGGGCAGGAGGATCATGAGTTTGAGAGTAATCTAGGCTTTATAGTGAGATCTTGTCTCAAACACACTAAACAACAACAACAAAACCAAGATTCAAGCCTGGTGGAAGAGTCTTGTAATACTAGCTTTAAGTAACAGCAGGAAGACTGAAAGGTTCAAGGCCATTGTGGGGGTACATAAGAAAAAGTAAAAACAGGGTTGGGGTATATAGAGCAAGTCACTCAACATGCAGGAGGCCCTGAGTTCTATCCCTAGGATGGCAAGACAAAAGCAAACAGAACAACTCCCAACAACTCCTCTGAATGAAAGGCACCAACCCAACTCACATAGCTCCAACTTCACATCATTCAGGAAAGGCAAAAAGGGGCTGGTGGTGGCCAGCGGCTGGGTGGCACTGGAGAGGACTGAATGGGTGGGGTGCTGCAGTTTACGGGGCAATGAAACCACTCTAGGGACACTGGCATTATAGCCATGTATCAGTGCACACTTGTCCAAACCCATAGGATGTATCCTACCAAGACTGAGCCCAAACTTTGGACTTAGAATTTTAAGTGATAATGAGAGGCTATTGCAGATTGAAAGACAGCAGCACGGACTGCTCCAGGGTAAAGGTGGGTGGGTGAAGAGGCTGTGCATTCATGGACACAATGAATGAGAAAAAAAAATCTCTGCATCTTCTGTTAAATATTGCTGCAACCCTAAGAATGCAAACAAACTAAAGAAGACCAAGGCTAGTGAGATGGCTCAGTCAGTAAAATGCCTGCCATGCAAGAGTGAAGGCCCGAGTTTGGATTCCCAGGATCCACAGGAAAAGCAAGGTCATGCGTGTCTTATTCACAGTGCTCGGGCAGGGGTACAGGTATATCCCTGGAGCTCACTAGTCACTCAGTGCAACCAATTAATGACCTCCAGCTTCAATGACACATGCTGCCCTTGTACCCAAAGGCACATGTGTACACACAAACACCATAACACACACACACACACACACAGAGAGAGAGAGAGAGAGAGAGAGAGAGAGAGAGAGAGAGAGAACAACCAACAACAAATGGTGTTAAGAGTCTATAGTCCCAGGGCTGGAAGGCAGAGACAGGAAGATCCCTGGAGCTCCCTGGCTAGCTACACAGCCTAATCAGTGAGCCCAAGATTCCACCAAGAGACACCATTTCAGAAAGGAAGGTGGACAGCTCCTGAGCCACGACACCCGTGTTTAATCTCCGCCACAGCCACAAGCACACATGCACACATATCTTTAAAAAAAAGAGAGAAGAAAGAAAAGCAAACAAGAAAAAAGGAGGGAAGGGAGGGAAGAAGGAAAGAAGAGAAATGAAAGGAGAGAGAAGAGAGGGAGAGAAAGAAAGAGGAAGAGGAAAGAAAATAAAGAAGAAAGAATGAATGAGTGAAGGAAGGAAGGAAGGGAGAAAGGAAGGAAGGAGTGAGGGAGTGAGGGAGGGAGGGAGGGAGGGAGGGAGGGAGGGAAGGAAGGAAGGAAGGAAGGAAGGAAGGAAGGAAGGAAGGAAGACAGACCAACAACCATTTCGCACAACAGCTCAAGTGCAGCCTCCCATGTACTCTGACTTGACATGTGGTCAGCCTGTGTGGACACTGCCTTACCATCCAGATCCACCCTGAAGGACCCTCTATGAGTAGACCAGCAGCTTGTGGTTCCCAGTAGGTACCCTGGGAATAACCAAAGCTGCAGCACTTCTCCAGACGATGGCTTTCAGAACTCATGTGCCAGTAGCCTAACCTTAGCTTGCTGGTACTCAGAGGTGGGGAAATTAGGGTCAGATAAGGTCACTAGGATGGGATCTTTATGGTTGGGTTAGCAGCTTTCTCAAAAGAGGAAGAGTCTTGAGCAGTACCCTAGCTCCATCATGCCACATGACACCCCTGTCACGCTAAGATGTAGCAAGAAGGCCCCTGACAGGTGTCAACAGTCATACTCTTGAACTTCCCAATGTTCAGACTTTAAGCTCAACCTACCTCCATCCAACTGTGACACCAGGAGTAGCTCACACTCAAGCAGTGGCCCACACAGGGTACAAAGGTCTTCTTGTCTCCTCGCTTTTATTTGAGACACTACTGAGAATCCATGCCAAGGCTCCCTAGGGGGTTGGTTATGATCTGATGGTGACTTCACTGCAGCTGAGTTCTCCCTCTATTCCAAGTCTGCCTCTGTTCCCCAGTGCACCTCGATCTGAGCCCAGGGAGGCTCCGATATGATCATCTCCAGCTCAGTTGATTTTCTAAAATATTTATTTCCGAATATGACCCGCAAAAGACACCATTGTCACTACTATAGGTGAGCCTCCTCCACCTGTGCTCTGAGCCTTGAATGGAAGCACCCACTGAGGCACAACTTGGAAAATCTTGGTCCACAAAAGGAACAAATGCAGCCCTCACAGGTACTGACTGGTAAATGGCAGGCATCTGGGGTCTGGGCCAGGACTGGGGACACATTGGGAGAGCTGCAGTCAGAGGGAGTTGGCAACCTTTCCATAACAAAAGCTCCTCCCCAGCTCCAGGCAGCCCAGCAAGTCTAAACATTTCCTGAGACAGTCAGTGCCTTGGAAAGAAAATTCACCTGTGTGTGGTGTGAATTAGGAGTGGCCATACTTTCAGGGAGCTGACAGTGGAGACCCAAGGATGTCAGTGAAGGGCTCTAAATGCCTGGGCATGGCTAACATGGCACCAGCCGGTCTTGCCTTCCTTCCTTCCTTCCCTTTTCTTTAGATTACATTCCTAAAGCTGGCCAATTTCTTATGCCTAACTCATTCCTGAGGCTGCTCACAAAGGTCCAGTTATCAAAACACCAAGGTTGAGCAATCAAAATGAAGTATTTGACTGCACGGATTAACATATCCAATCTGGATTTACCTAACACAGACTTCCCCCTTTTCTCCTTGAAAACTTCTGCAGAAACACCTGCTGCTGTCTTTGCCCAATCCAGAGGCAGCTCCCACACCCTGCAACTCCTTGTCCCCTCCAGAGTAAATAAATCTCCTTTGTGCTGAGAATTTGGCATATGTTGTGGTCTATTCCGACTCCGACATCCCAGCCTTGGTCTTACACAAATATTCAAGGGCCGGGATCATACCTGGCACAGACTCTGCAAACTGAGTCTAGGATCTTCACTTTTTGTGGGTTTGTTGCTGGTCTGTTTTTGTTTTAAAAGACAGGGTCAGGCTATGTTCTATGCCAGTTTAGTCTGGAACTCACAGCAGTCCTCCTGCCTCAGTCTGCTGAGTGCCAAGATTACAGGTGTGCACTGACATACCCGGCACTTGGTCTGGCATTTTCTGGTGGCTAGAGGATACTCTTTGGACTTTAATGCCTGACAATGGCACTGATTTCCTGTCATTTAATATGTGTCTCTCCCTCTCAGGGTGTAATTACTAGATTCCCATCCCTCTCCCCTTGTGGTGGGGACAGGACATCTAGAGTCTTGTGTATACCAGATAAGAGCTTTATCACTCAGCTACACCCCCAGGCTTTGGTTTTCCTGGAGGGAACTTTTTGTTTTGCTTCTGAGATAGGATCTCTGTGTGCAGCCCAGGTTGGCCTGGAACTCAATCTCCCTGCTTCACCCTCTCAATCAGTAGTTACCTGTGTGCACTGACTATATCTGACAGCAATCCACCCTTAAAACCTAGCATCCCCCAATACGTTCCTCACTTCACACTTGCTCCCCACTGATGCTGAATAGTAAGTAAGGCTGGGCCTGAACGGATGGCTCAGTGGTTACGAGCTCCTCTTGCAAAGGACTCGGGTTTAGATCCCAACACCCATGTCAGATAGTTCACAGCTCTCTGTAACTGTAGTTCGAGAGGCCCAAAAGCCTCCAACCTCTGCGGGAACCTACATTCATATGCTCATGCCCGCATGTACACACACCTACACATCATTAAAATTAAATTAAAAAAATTTTTTTATAAAAAGAAGGGAGGCTTTATTTTCAAGTTCACACACCTATCCCCTTGACAAGCAGACTCCACTCCTGAGCTTGCCTGGCTCCTCCCATAGCTCTGATCCTATGATGCTCCCTGCATTCTGTCATATTTCCCATACTTCCCCTCAGCTGGAGACTTCAGAGGCAGACCAGACACTTCTTCCATTCTTCTGGGTTTCTTTCTGAAAGTTTCTCAGCTGTCCTCTTTGGCTGTAGTGATCTGTCCCTTCCTGGATTTCTCTACAGCCTCATCTTTCTTTCCTCTAACTCAGAGTCACCTGGCCTGCCTGAATTGTTGTTTTGACAAAACCTGATTTGGTTACCTTACTGTCTTCCTTATGCTAACATTTTGAAGAAACATAAGTGTGCAGGGTTTACTGTTTGGGATATTTATTATTATTATTATTATTTAGTAGTAGTAGTATTTTGAGATATGGGCTCACTATTTAATCATGGCTAGCCTACAACTCACTATGCAGACCAGGCTGGCCTTGAACTCTCAGAGATATGCCTGCCTCTGCTAACCAAGAGCTGGGATTAAAGGCGTGCACCATCCCACCAGGTTGTTTGGGATCTTTATTTGTTTGTTTGAAAAAGGTTCTCAATGGCCCCCTAGGTGCTAGAGTCACAGATGTGTGTCACCGTGTCTGCTTCAAATATGCTTACTTTAAAAGAAAGCCAGTTGGATGGCAGAGATGACTCAGTGGGTAAAGGAGAACCCCAGGACTCACATCCTGGAAGGACAGAATTGACTCCCACAGTCCTCTGACCTGCACAGGCATCCCATGGTTCTAGCCCCCTACCTTACACAAATAAATGAACAAATGTCAAAATAAATAAATGAAAGAAATCTAGCCGGGTACAGTGGCTCACACCTGTTACCCCAGCCCTCCAGAGGGTGATAGTGAACTTGAAGCCATTTGAAGTTCAAAAGAAAGAAATGGCGTTTTGAAATCAAAAGCGAGTAGCCAAACAGCTTCTTTGACATTGATGCTTAAAACTAGCAACATTACAAACAGTCCATAGGCACGGTGGTGCACACTTGCAGTGCCAGCACTTTGGGGAGGCAGAGGCAGGAGATTGTCAGCTCAGGGTACAGAGTGAGAATCTTATACCCCAAGGTCTCAAAATTATAACCCAAACAACCACAAACACAACAAAAAACAAAACAAGAAATAGTCCAAAGGCAGAAACGAGTTCGGTACCCACCAACACGGCCTGTGAACGCAGTACATCATCTCCCTGTGTGAGGATAATCTTCTGCAATTGTGTTCAGAACCAGGGCACAGCAGGGATGAATCCTGAAGATGCCATGCTAACAAAGGGAGTCAGGCACAAGAAGCCAGACACTGAAAGCCACGCTTACTCAAAGCACCTAGAGCAGCTGGAATCGGAGGAATCAGAGAACCAGATGGTAGAATGGAGGTCACCAGGGACCAGGAGGGGCGAGGTACTGTTTCGTTGCCCAGAGTTTCCATTTGGAGGGGTGGGAAAGTTCTAGAGATGGAGGTAGTGATGGTTCCAGAGCACTATGCACAGGCTCAGTAGTAAATTTATGTTCCATATTTTCGCCATGATTTTACAAAAACACTTTGTATCCTTGCGTTGAATGGCCAAAAAAAAAAAAAAAAAAAAAAAAAAAAACTACCTGCCACCAAGACAAAACAAGCACTATCGAAAGAATGTCACCCTCTCCATCCCTGTGTTAAAGAGGTGGTGCCTTCCTGGAATCCCCAGCTCTCAGAGGGCCTGAGGCAGGAGGATGGTATGTTTGAGTACCGCTGGGCTACTATCTACATCTTGTCTCAAAACAGGAGAAAGAGAACTAGTGAGGTGGCTCAGTGGGTAAAGGTGCCTGTGGCCAAGACTAAAGATCTGAGTTCAATCCCCGGGACCTACATGGTGGAAAGGGAGAACCATCTCTTGCAGGGTTGTCCTCTGATCTCTACATATGCATGCCGGCACATGCGCTGCCCCCTTCTGCACCATAACTAGATAAATAAACAAAATGTAATTACATTTGTAAGAGGAGGGGAAAGAGGAGGAAGGGGAGGAGGGAAAGGAATGAGAAAGAGAAGAGAATGAGGAAGTGGAAGAAGAGGAGAGAGAGCAGGAGCCAGAGGAGGAAATCACTAGTTTTGTTGAAGACACTGACAGAGAAGTCCAGACTCTCTCTTGAATAAGGATAGAGGCTGAAGCCTGCTCCCCACATGAGAAGTTTCCTCAGCCATTGCCTCTCTGTGAAGCCCCTTTGGTGTGCCTCAGGTCTCTGGAACTCCCTTGCTCCCAACACATGCTGGTGGTTTTCCAAAGCACTCCTGCATAAATCAGACAGCTGTCTAGGAACATTCCATGATTTGTCCATTTCTCAGAGGAGTGATGGAGAGGGGAAGCCACCTGTCAGCCAGGATAGCTGAAGGCAAGCCTGAACATTAAACCTAGAAGCTTCTCTTTCCTGCAGCCACTCCTCTGATTGCCCAAGACTGCCACAGGGCCTCAGCAGTTAATTTCTTCCAGTTAATTTCCAGAATGTATGCAAGATAAAATCTCTGTCTCCATCAGACTGTCTGTCAGGTCTCTCTTTGACAGCCTACTCAGAGCCCACCAGCATTCAGCCTCGAAATTCGCATCTGCCACCCAGGCAGCAGACAGGTTTTTCAAGAGATCTGGGTTCAAATCCTGACTCTCTCAACAGCTTGCTATATGGCATTTGGCAAAACAAAATCAAACATAAACATACTAATTAGTAGGTTATGTGTATAAGTATATATAAATTATTTTGTATTACTTGATTATAAGTATAAAGTAAATCAATATTTGTGAATATATTAACATGTCTTTAAAAACAACAAAAGATCACTTCCCCAGACTCAGTTTCTATAGATCACATAGATAGTAAAGAGGTAGCACACCTTGTTACTGCTGCTCCTTGAAAGTTACTAGAATCCCCAGGGAGAGGTGGTTTAACCCAAGGAACATGGTAGGACAGAAGAAGGGTTTGGTACCCCAAGGCCTGCCTGAGACCTTAGGGGAGGGGTCTGGCAACCAAGAACACAGACTGGGCCGAGCTAGGGACTTTGAGTGGGGCTGGGGACCTGTGACCTGGGGACCTGTCATCAACAACCTCCCAGAAGATTTCCCAAGCTTGGACTACTGGGAACTCCTTCCTGTTCAGGTATCTCTGAGGGCTCCTCCTTACCCACATTCGGAGCCTCCCGGGAAAGCAGGGTTTGCAGTCGGAAGGGGACACTCTTTGGCTACACCAGGCTACCGAGGAGGAAATCCCTCATTTTCCTTAATCTACCTGAGATGCCATATTTATTTATCTGGAAACATATATTTAAGACTTTGCTCGAAAGTGAGGAACCCCAAGTGTTCACAGGAAGAGGCCTGCACTGTGGGGAGGACTTGGTGCGTAAGGCCTAGGGTGGGAAAAGGAGCTGTGGGACTCTATAGGAGGAGGGTATGTTTAGGGTCCCATTCAACATTGGGCACAGTGGCTGCAGTTCTCACTATCTGGGTCCCCACCCACTTTCGGCATTCAGCAGCTTTCCTTAGAGGATATGACTAGGGCGAACGCCATGAGGGCATGGCCAGATCTCTCCATACTATGCTATCTCTGTGCCAAGTCCTCAAAAGAAGGGCCCTGTACCCAGACTCCAGAGTCAGAAGTGGGGTCTGTCCGAACAGGTAAATAAAGGTCCAGTGAAGGCGGCCCTGGTCCTAGGTCCCGGGCATACCTGGGCACTCACAGACAGCAAGGAGTGGTCGAGAGCGTGCCTGAACCTGTCTGAGTCCCAGAGCGGCAGACACTTCTGCAAGACTGTCCCCACCACCTGCTCTCACCAGGAGCTCTGTGCACAGCTCTGGCTCCCAGCAAACAGGTCCTGTACCCATTGGGTCCAGGATCCCAGAAGCCTCTCTACCTTCTGCACACCTGTCTAGCTCTTTCTGGCGTGGCTGTCTGACCTTGGGCAAATAGTTGTCAGCCTGAGCCTTGGATTCCCAGCCTAACTTTCTCGGAGACACCTACCACGGCCGAGCTCCTGCGTGCTGCTGGTCGTCTTCCTGACTCGAGTTCCACGGCTCCTTGGAGCTTGGAGTGGACAGACTCCTGGCAGCTACCTCACCTCCTGCTCTGTGGCGCTTTTTTTCCCCTTTCACTTTCTATCTGCACCTTCGGCTTTGGGCCAAAGGCAGAGCTAAGCAGGAACACCCCCCACACCCCGAAAACCCCGTCCACCACGTGCTTTCTCCGAAGCATCCACAAGCAACCCATGTTTGCGCGGACTGAGTGTTCCCAGAGGACTCGCCCCCAGGCAGATCTCACTTAGACCAGCCCCCGCTCAGGAGGAGAGGGCGGCAGATTTGAGCAAGCAAGCTAGCTGGAGCCAGCGGAACTCCAGAGCAGATGTTTGGTTTACAGGCCACCTAATCTACATCTCTTCAGCTCAGCCCAACCACAAAGACAGACAAGCTGCCCCTTGAGGCATTTAGAGCTGAGATCCTCTAGCAAAGCCAATAAGTAGGTCCTCTGCTTTCCCAAGACATGCATTCTTGGAGAGGTCATTACCCCTTTTTGTGCCTAGTTTTCTTCATCGGTGGCTGAGGGACTGAGTTGAGTTTGCCTCTGACCGCTCTCTCCCACCCAGAACCTCCAGCTGCATGGCGCTGATCTGGGACACTTGTCAACCATGATTTAGGTAGTACATTTCAGAGTAGTCAGAGAAAAGGGATCCCACTTCTTTTAACCACAAAATAACAGCAACATTACACTGGGGACCTCTGATGACAGTTACTACAAGGTACCAAGTATTGTGTTGAACTCTTTGATTCTCACCACTACCCTACCACACAGACATTCCCCTGAGCCTGCTCATGACTGCTGAGGAAAACTGAAACTCAGGTCAGCAATGGTTTGAAGGCACAGCACAGATGCAGCCAGGAGCGTAGCTAGGTGCTGAGCCCCCTGCGCTGTCTTCAAAGCAGGTGCCACATCATACAGTCAATCCTCACCATCTGAACCCACTTCTCAAAAGCCACTTGGAGACCAGAGAGAGTAGAGTCTTCCAGAAGCTCTGTGCTTACTAGGTATACCACAGGCTTGATTACAGTGTGGGAGTGCTGAGCTTCCCAGGGTCGGGGTGGAGGACTCCTATAGGGGTACACCTCAGTTTACCCAAAGACAGATCTGGGCTTGAGACGTAGCTCAAGTCTAGCATGTACAAGCAATCTCCACAGGGTGGAGAAGAAGGAGGGAGAAGAAGAGGAGAAGGAGGAGGAGAAAGACTGGGTAGCTCCAAAACCTTGGCTGAGAGTTACCAGCAGAGGCCCTGAGTCTGAGTGCTGATAAAACTTTGTCAGGTGCCTAGCTGTCCCCAGTGTCTCTCAAGTGGGAAGAAGATTTTCCAGTAAGCCCAGCCCAGTGGGACAAAGACCCCTTTTCTCACCTTCACCTCCAGTTCACAGCAGGGGCTCTGTTAGGGATGGTAGAACCAGCCAAGAACTCACTGTGCTTATGAAAGCTCAGGCCTTAACCATTTTCTCTAGCCCACCTTTTACCTTGCAACTCTGGCCCGCAAGACCCAGAAGGGCAAGGAACCAGGCACCGCATGATGTAGAGAGCAGAGTGAAGCAGCAACGTCCGCAGTCCAGCTGCCCCTCCTGGTGTGTTAGACTTCTCCACGAAAGTCCTCAGATGCTCAGGTGAGAAGCAAGCAACCTCATCACCCACATGCCTCCCTATACCAGTTAGGAGCCCAGAGCCTTCCAAGCTCAACTACCATGCAAAGAAAGCAAGCAGGGGACCAACTGAAAATTCTCCTGTGACAATGTAGCCCACACCGTTCATATCCTGTTTTTATATACCTTCTAATTTGCCCATGCTCCCTTAGCTACTGACATCGGCTTATGTTAATTTCGGTTCCTTATTGTGGGCCAAATTGGGTGACCACAGAAGGTGGCAGCTTGACTAAGACACTCTGAGATGATGGCTGCAATGGACCCACACTGGAGCCATCACTGTCATCTTCTGCTGGAAGGGGGCCTGCATCAGATGCCCATGCATACCCCCAAGATAACAACGACCTGTTAGGGATGCGTTGAGTTCTAGCTTCTGCCCACAGCAAACTTTTTTGAATTTTCTCTGGAAATGCCATCATTTCTATTCCAGTGTGTCGAACTAAAACCCAAGTTGCGCCCGGAGTGTTGACTCTCAGAGCCTGAGAGCCAGCTGGTTCAGGGTGACTCAGTTGTGGTGATAAAGCAACACAAACTCACACAGGGAGAGAGTGAGTGCCTTCCCACTCTGTCACCCTTCAGGTGGGAAAGTTTTAGTCTGGGGCTAATCTGTTTTCAACGCCTCTCTAAAACAAGGTGTCCTTCTCCCACAGATGCCAGCTGCCCATCAGGAAGCAGTATTTGGCTTGAATCTAACAACATTGCTCTATTTTTTTCTTTTAAAATTGCCTGCTGGGGCTGAGGCTGGCGCTCTGTTGGTAGAGTCCTGAATTCAGGATGTGGAGGCAATAGACCCAACACTTTAAGGTCACCCTCAGTGCTGTAGAAAACTGGGGGCCAGTCTGAGCAACTAAGACCCTGTCTGAAAAAAAAAAAAAACCCAACCCTGCTCTTTGAGCACTTTCCCCTCCTTGTGGCGGGAAATAAAACTTTCTTTGAAAATGAGTTACAAATGTGAGTGGTTTGGGAAAACATGTCAAGTAAACACTAGTGTGGGTGGTATGCAAAAACAAAGTGGATAAATTCTGGGGACCAGCCTGGGGGACCAAAAAAAAAAAAAAAAAAAAAAACCAACCAACCAACCAAACAAACAAAAAAAAACCTGGTATGACTGTTCCTGGCAAATGACCCATCAATTCCCATTTGAGAGCCTTTGTCTCCCTGTGTGTTAAATGTGTGTAGTAACTGCTTTTGTATGATGACAGTTTTTTTTTTTAAAGATTTATTTATTATGTATACAGTGTTCTGTCTGCAGGTATATCTGCAGGCCAGAAGAGGGCACCAGATTTCATTATGGATGGTTGTGAGCCACCATGCGGTTGCTGGGAATTGAACTCATGACCTCTGGAAGAGCAGCCAGTGCTCTTAACCGCTGAGCCATCTCTCCAGCCCGTATGATGACAGTTTTAAAGCCATCATCACTGCTTGCAAAAGTCCCAAAAAGGAAGTAGACAGACAAATGAGAAATGTTAGGAGTCAATCTGAAACAGTCTTTGCTTGGTTGGGGGGAAACACGGTTAGAAATCTCACTATGACCTGCTCCCATCCTCATGACCGGGTGCCAAGGAGTACTCATGTCTGACACCCTGCTTTCCTGAGATACATGCAAGATTCCTTCTTGTTTTTAGAGGCAGCTGTTTCTGATGGCCCCCAGAGCTGCATCACCAAAGAGGGTCTGTGCTGTAGTGGGGCTCAGCCTGAGTGCACCTGCCTAGCAACAGCACCTCGTGCTGTGCTGTTACCTAGTCTCCCTAGGCCCTCTCTGACACCCCTAGGTCTCAGACTCATGTGCCACAAGAACTAAGTAGAAGCATGCCCACCCGTGTCTCTGCGGATGCTTTCCGAGCAGGACAGTGAGTGACAGTGCCATAAATGCTCAGCCAATCCCAGAGGCAACTTATCAGCACCCAGAAGGAGCTGGAGACCCAGAGCTATGGACCAGTTGGAGGTCAGTGGAGGTGGGGAAATATGAGGAAGGGCACAGGATAGCTTAGACAGCAAAGTATTTCCTCCCAGGATGAGGTGAATGGAGGCAAGGACCGGGAAGGAGCGTCATACTGATGCTGGACATTCCTTTTCTAAAGTATCTATTTGGGAGCTGTGGAGATGCCCCATTGGCAAAGTGCTTGCTGTGCAAGCATGAGGACCTGACCTCAGATCCCAGCGTCCATGTTAAAGACTGGCATGGCACCTTGTACCTGTGCTCTGGAGCAAGAGGGTCGCTGGGGTTTGCTAGTCTTGGAGGATCAGCGAGCTCCAAGTTTAGTGAAAAACTGCCTCAAAACAAAAGGTAAAAAATGACTGAGGAAGATGCCAATAACGATCTCTGGTATCTATAGACAAGCACACATGTGTGCATGCACACATGGCTCCCCAAAAGTGTACACACATGTGCATGCCAACACACCTCCCCAAAAGTGTATGGATGTATAAATACCTACATGTATGTCCCCACAATGCCCTGCATGCATGTACACACACACACACACACACACACACACACACACACACACACACACACTCACACACTCACACAATAATTCTGGAATTCTCTGAATGAACGGATGGCAATGTTTCAGTGATCAAGGCTGGCTTGAGTCCCAAGGGGATAAAGATGGTCCCTTAACATGCCATAAGTGCCTTGCATTATGATTGTTGGTAAAGCACATAATTCCCAGTGGGAGCTAAACAAGTGACTGAGGAGGGGGAGATGAGAAAAAGAGATAAAAACTGAAGGGTAAGTGAATAGATACATAAAAGTGGCATTTTGCAAATGAGGAATGCAGGAAGGTACACGAGAATGCAGTCTCTAGGTGGATGGTAAATGGGTTCACTGGTAGGAAGGTAGGTAGCTGGTTGCTAGATAAATAAACACAGATGAGTGAATAGGCAAATAGAAAAGCTAATGAATTTGATAAGCCCATGTGGGTTATAAATGGATTAGCTGAGAAGTAGATTGGAGTAGGTGGGAGGATGAAGAAGGTGTGCTGAAGGGAGGCATGAAGTGGCCAGGAAGTGACTAAAAGGAAGAATGTGAAAACCACGGGTCCAACTGAGTCTCTCAAGGCAATAGCAGCAGAATCAGAAATAGTCCCTGGCTGGGTCAGGCGCCAAGTTCTGAGGCAAGAGGATACAGAGCAGGCTGGCTGGGAAAATTCTCTGGGAGGTACTAATTTCTGGTACAGGCTTTTCCTTTGAGGCTCCTGGGAGTGAAAGGACCATAGGTTAACTGCTGGGAGGCAGGCTGAGTAGAAAAGCTGACAAAGTCCTCCTCAAAGCTTACCCCCTTCCAGGAGGCTGGGAGCAGGGAAGGAGCTGGGATAGACACCTGGGGGAGGGAGGAGTCTAGGGGAGGGAGGAAGCAAGCTGGGATCTGAGGTTCCTTCATCCTAACCTCCAAATGGGGAAGGAAGCTGGAGGGAATGTCCCTTTCCAATTAATCAGGTGGTGTCCTAAAGGGAGTCATTATGCTCTGGTTCCCCGAATGGAATCCACATGAGGAAATCCCAGAGGTACCAAAACAGTGTGTAGTAATATATACTCAGAACAGGGTATAGTGCAACCAAAAACAGCCCAAAATCAGGAGCCTGGAAGGGATGTCCTGTGGTCCAGAGAAAAGGGATCAAAAGACTGCCTAGCTCACAGACTAATTTTGAGGCCAGAGCAGTCCTTTCCTATTCACAACAGACCATAGTTACCTAAGACACCAGCCATGATCCCTGAGTCAGAAGCAGCTTTCTGTGACCTAGGGTGTTCGTGTGCCACATCGGATGCTGTCCCCAAACCCACAGAAAGGTGACTGTGATTACTCTTTCCTCCATTTTACATCCAATTCTTCATCAGAACCCTCCCTAGCTCTCGATTCCACGGCCTGTGACTACCCTACTGTCTGCGGCTGGCTGACCTCTGTGTGATTGTCTTCCTTGATTTCTCATTGAGCCCATTGAGTCCCCTTGTGATGACAGCATGCGCTCCATACCCCCCCCCCCCCAGCTCTGTGGGACTGTGTGAACACAGGCTGCTCTACGCAGGTCAGAGTCAACCTCGGTAAATTACCAATTCATCTGAACATGCAACTATTAGAGTCTTATTCTACTTTCTTCAAAGGGAGAAGATGCTATTATAACAGGAACTTTCAAAGACAGAAGCATCAGGAATAACACCATGTCTAGCTGTAACCCTTAACTGACTACAACTTTTATTTCCTTCACCACAAAATTTCCCCTTCATTCCATATGGCTAAAAGCAAAACATGTACAGGTCAAAATATTTATATGAAAATTTAAAGTGATACTTCAAATACAGGTTAGTAGTTTTTTTATGTTCATACAAGTTGGTAATTTGCTGATGTGTATGCATGGTATTTTGTCCACCAACATCACAGTCCAATCTACTTCTTTTATTGGTACTTTGTGTAACATGCTGAATTGGACATTTGTGATATATTGGGCATTTGAGACATATCATGATTAAAACATAGGTGTGCGCCTATGTGGAGCGTCTTCACAAACAATAAATAACATACAACACCCAAAAATAAATTATATAAATGGTTAAAAATTGTCAGTCTAGGCAAGGGGCTAGTGTGTGTGTGTGCATTGAATGTATGTGGTACATTCGCATGTGTGTGCAGGGAGGCTCAGAGGCTGTGGGAGGACACTGGATGTCTGGATCTCACTCTCCACCTATTCCCCTGAGGCAGTCTCTCACTGAATCTGGTACTGGGGTGACAGCCAGAAAGACCCACAGATCCTCCTGTCTCTGCCCACCCCACCCCCCCACTCCTCAGCACCTGGTTACAGCAGGGAGGGATTTGTCTGACTGGGATGTTCAGGGTAGGCTTTGATGATAAGTGATATTTGAAGCAAGAGTTAGAAGACATTTCAAGAGGCTGGTCAAGAGGACACCTGGGGAGGATTACTCCAGGCAGAGGAGAGGACATGCAAAGGTCCTGAGGCAGGCAGTGAGCAACTGTGTCTTGGGTACACTGAGGATGTGGGAGGGGCTGCAGTAGACCACAGCAGGGAATGAGGCCAGAGAGATGATGAGAGCCAGAATGTGGCAGGTCTTGTGGGCTAACATCCAGATTCAGTTTTTCCTCCGAGTGACACAGGGAGCCAATGCAGTCTTTTTTTTTTTAATAATTTATTCATTTTTATTTTACGTGCATTGGTGTTTTGACTACATGTGTTTCATCAGATTGTTTGGAACAGGAGTTACAGACAGTTGTGAGCTGCCATGTGGGTGCTGGGATTTAAACCCGGGTCCTCTGGAAGAGCCGTCAGTGCTCTTAACCGCTAAGCCATCTCTCCAGCCCGCCAATGCAGTCTTTAGAGCAGTGGAAGGCCTAGGTCATTCCTGAGTGAGTACAAAATCCTACACTAATGGGTCCCTTTTTGCAACATCCCTTTGAATTCAGCCAGTGCTCTTCATTTCCAAATCCCATGCTTTCCTCCCCTTGGGTTTCCCACTCTCCATTGCTGCCTGCTGTGTGTGTGGAGGGGTCAAAAGCCTCAGCCTGGGGCAGAGCTGGCCTGGAGGGCGGGAAGAGGGAGCAGGCACAATGACCCTTTGTCTCCAGCCTCTGATGATCACACCCTGAATCTACTTCCACTTTCTAAGATCACATGACATCCAAAACAAAATATTACATACCCCCCCTCCCCAGGGAGGAAATGGAGTTAAAAAAAAAAAAACAGGAACCATGGTACTCAGAGCAAAGAGGGGCTCTCTGGGGGCTGAGGTATGGGCGGCAGCAGTCACGGGAGGGAGCTGCTATAGGTAGCTGTCTGGAGAAAGAGGAAGGCTCTCATTAATTCCCCAGGTGGACAGTTGCCCCAGCAGAACTACACTAGCTGATTGCACCATGATGGAAATCCAGAGAGATGATAGGGACGAAAGGTTCTCCATTGTGTCCATGTTAGGAGGGAGAGAATGAGAGCTGTATTCAGGAAAGAAAATATATCACCAACCTGGGGATTTATATACAAGAACAGCCAACTCCACTGACATAATTAATGCATATGTCTTAGCAGAAACATGGAGGAGTCCAGCATTGTCTAGTGCATGGTCATCAAAAAACACTGACCATCCTCACTCCGCCCTGGCCAGTTTGAGGAGCACAGCTTGTTTGCCTTCCAAATCAGTGTCTGCCTCTTCCTACCCTGAGACATCCAGCTAGTCTCTGCTTTGTTCATTGGACGAGGGGCACATACTTGCGAAAGGCTGGGATGGGTGGGAGAACTAGGCAGGGAGTGCTGGGCTGTGTTCCAGCCGTGCCCCACACCCTGTAAAGACTCTATAGGAACCAATTGCAGGGTGTAGCTTATGTTTCCAAGTTGGAAACATGATGGGAACAAAGAGGCTGGAATGTGTGACCCCGACACCAAAACCAGAACAGCAGACATGGAAGACAGAACAATCCCTCTCTTCCTTGAGCATCTGTTTGCTCAGATGTGCAGGAGGAGTGAAGGGGGGGGGGGACAGGAACAGCTGGCACTGGTTCCTCTCCTGGTTTAAGAGGCAGAGCAGGCCAGCATGGACTTCAGGGATGGAGCACATGTTTGGCACACACAAAGCCCTGGGTTCCATCCTCAGCACAAAGAAAGTGCACAAAACAACACATTTGACTATTAGCAGTACCCTTAAAACCAAGACACTAGGACAGGTGAGATGGCCCACTTGGGTAAAGGTGCTGACTACCTGACCTCCACCCCTGGAACCCACATGGAAGGAGAGAACCTACTCTCACAAGTTGTCCTCTGATGTGCTCACACATGCTGTGACTCCCTCACAAAGAAACAAATATAAAATATAAACAACAACTCATCCATTTCTCCCTCTCTGTGAGCTGGCTGTATGTCTCCATGTCTCTGTCTCTGTCTGCCTCCTGACACCTTTTCATTATTTTTCCTCCCAGTTCTCTTTTATTTCCTCTCCCTTTCCCTTTTTTCTCTTGGTCCATCTGGCTATCTCTGGCTTTCTTTTTCTCTATTCCATTACCAGTTTCTCTCTTTCTCTCACTCCCACTCTCTCATATATATGCAGATGCAGGTACACAAATATATAGTTGTACACACACACACACACACACACATGCACTGCCCTCTGATCTCCAGCGCTTTAGGCCCCCCATTTCCATGACTCCTCCTGTTCTCTATATATTTCTTTTTCTGAGACAGGCTTTCATGTAGCCTAGGCTGTTCTCACTATACAGCCAAGGATAAGCTTGAATTTGTAATTCTCCTGATTCTGTCTCCCAAGTGCTGGGATTACAAATGTGCACTATTACTTCCCATTTAAGCAATGCTGGTATCAAACCTACTGCTTTGTTCCTGCTACACAAGCACTGTACCATTCAACTACATTCCCAGATACATTTTCTCTCTGTTTGACCTGAAGCCACCAATTGTACCTCTTTCTGTCTTCCCACTAGATGGTGTGTCTGTTGGAGGTGGGAGTCCTCTGTCCACTGTGCACCTTGGAGACAGTTTTTGATGGAGCTTAGGCATGGATCAAAAAGGCAGTCAGCAGTACGCTCCAAGGATGCTCTGCTCAGTGCGGAAAGCGTGCTACATGCTCACAATACCCAGCCACCCAGGTTTTCCAAGAGCTCACCCTGTAGTGCATGGATTGTCCTTTCAGAGAGGAGAAGACTCCTTAGGGCTGGCCACACATCATTGCCCTTGACTCAAAGGGACGGCCAGCTTACCTCCATGGTCCCTGTAGTTGGTGTCTCTTTCTATCACCGGGGCCTGCAACCTGCTGCAGACCCAGCCCAAGAGAGCCAAGTCAAAGTCTCCTTTCTCCAGAAGGGTCAGGGAAATCTTTCGGGCCAGAGCCTCAGCATCAGGTTCATGCAGCAAGGCACAGTGGTATTCCCGTGAGAGCAGCTCTTCTTCCAGCAGACCATCTAGGAGGGCCTGCACCTGCCTGGGCTGCTGACTGGAGAGCAGTGTCCGCACTTGGGCCAGGATGGCCTGGAAGTGGTCCATGGCAGTATTCCGAGGCAGGCCAGCTGCCTGGAGTCTCCTCTCACCCAGCTTTGCAGCATCCAAAACATGAAGTGAGACCCAGGATGAAGGAACCTCTGCCGTCAGTAAAGCCTTTTCCTTCTTAGGAATGTTTCCTCATTCGTGCGTGGGCCAGGGTGCCTGATGAACGGAAATGGGTTCGGGGTGATTTGGATAGCGATAAGAGTAAGAGAATTTCTGCTTTTCTTTCTGCTTTTAAGATTTATTTTATCTTTTTTATAGATAAAGAGGAAGCCCCCCGAAGGACAGAAAAAACTACTACAGATGGGCAGATAGTTTCTCTATAAGTGCCAGGCAGGCAGAAGTCTTAGTTTATCTGTAAACCATCATAAGGCTTCCTGATAGCTCTATAGAGAGTGAGTGGGAGAGTGGACCTCAAAAACTGTGATCTTAGCTTAGAAGCCCTCCAATGCACAAGCACAGGGTGAGCCTAGAGGGCGGCTTGGGTTTGACAGGTCTGTTCTGTTGGTTTAGCTCACATGCTGTGGATTTTAAAAGGCCCCAACTTGTCGAAATCATCACTGACCACCAGCTCTTGCTCTCCTCACTTTCTTCTTCTTCCTTTGTTTTGAAACTTCTGGTGGTCTTCCTCCTGCCAGAAGACTTTCTTTCTCCTGAGTCTACCCTTTCCCACTTTTTCTCCCTCCCAACTAGAGTGCCCCACATCCATCCAATTCCACCACCCAGAAGCCTCTCAGCTCAATCCTCGGTTTATATGCAGGCTCTAGTCAATCGGGCTCAGTTAACCAGGCATACAAGTGACCACAGAGGAGGCCCCTTCAATCCTCTCCCTTTTAGGAAGCTGGCTTTCTACCTCAATAAAGCCTTCTTGTCTTCTGCTGATCTCACTTCTTTGAGATTTTGAGACAACAAACCCAGGAACCCCTGTCTCAGAGTGACTTGGGCAGCCATTGGGTTTCTGAGACCCTAGTTCTTTGGGCCAAGCCCACCTGAACCAATAATAGGCTGTCACTCTCCCCTGCAACACTGGGTACCTACCACCTGTGTGCAGATGCTCAAGCACACAGCCTGGGGATTCCATGGGAGCCAGGACACCCTGAGAGGAACCTGCCTATGTGACATCCCGTAAAATGATTGGATCTTGTCCATGCTTTGCTATGAAGCAAAGGCCCTGTGCCATCAAGGCTGATGGTGTTGGCTTGCTTCAGGAAGCTAAGAGCTAAGCTTCAAGGGCTCAAGTCCCAGGCCTTCCATGTGCTAATATAAGATACTAGATGAGTTAACTTTTCCTATCTGAAAATGTGAAATGATCACCACAGTGCTTAGCACTGGGAGCGTTGAAGGGAATGCTCTGGGGTGCCTGCAGGGTCACAATAGTTCAGTTGCTGATTAACCATAGTATTCCTCTGTCACCTGAGCTTTAACACAGTTAAACTCATTCTGTGTTGTAAAAGACCCCAATTAAACACCCCTGTCTCAAGATGGATTGCGGAGCCCTTGGGGCACCAAGTTGTTCACATGCTAAACTGGAAATTTGCATGGAAGCCAGACTGGTTCTAGGATTTGAAGCCTTCTTGGCCTCCGTCTGAGGTCAGAAGATAACATCTGAGAGTTGATTCTCTCTTTTTTTTTTTTAAGATTTTATTTATTTATTATGTATACAGTATTTGGTCTGCATGTATGCCTGCAGGCCAGAAGAGGCCCCACATCTGATGATAGATGGTTGTGAGCCACCATGTGGGTGCTGGGATTTGAACCCTGGTCCTCTGGAAGAGCAGCCAGTGCTCTTAACCTCTGAGCCATCTCTCCAGCTCCTGATTCTCTCTTTCCACCCACGTGGGTCCAGAGATTAACTTGGAGTCAAAGCTTCTTTACCACCTGAGGCATTTTGTGAGTCTCCCACCCAGTCTAGTTTTTAAATCTCAGCAGACTGCCCCTCCTATCATCCTGAAGCTCACTGTATCTTCATTTTCCTTCCAGCCTCCTCAGCCTTAACATCTCTCCAGTGAGACTGTTTGCATGGTTCTAAGAAGCTGAGTTACTCTTACAGGACCAAATCCACCAGAAACACCAACTCTAAACTCATGGAAATATAGGGAACACATTTCTGCAGCAGGGGAGAGACACCGAGGGGCAGGTACTGGCAGGGTGTTCATCCATGGTAAGGCAAATACCATTGGTGAATTTCCCAGGTTGTGAGGTCAGCCTGAAAGCAGATCCCAGTCAGTGTTATTAAAGGGCACCTAAAATTTAAAAGACGATGTAGCTCACTTGGTGAAGTGATGGCTTTGTATCTACAACACCTTGGGTTCAAATCCCAACCACATAATTTGGGTGTGGTGGTACAAGCCCATAATTCCAACACTCTGGAGGTAAAGGCTGGAAGATCAGGAGTTCAAGCCTACCCTGAGCTACACAAGACTCTATCTCAAAAAGAAAAAAAAAGGGGGGGGGGATTTCATTGCTTTGAAGCTCTGAATAAATGGGATACAAAATTGAAGCTGGATCCTGCATCGTGGCTCACATCTGTAAGCCCAGTAGTTGGGAGAAGGACACAGGATAATCAAGGCTAGCCTCAGCTACCTAATGAGTTCACTATCAGCTTGGGGCACTGTCTAAAAAGAAGTAGCTGGGAAGTGGAGTGGACATAGCGGATAGTAACATATGAGTGGCCCCAAATTTTGTGGATAAACTTCCCAGACATCTGGCATGCAGATCCATGTGTATATTGCAGAGCGGCATCCAAGAACCAAAGTGTTTCCAGAGAGATTTAACTGAGAGGGGAATATCCACCCTGAATGTGAGCTGCAGGGGCCAGGGTCCTGGATTGGATAAACAAGAAAAAGGCAGCTGAACACCATTCTCTCTCTCTCTCTCTCTCTCTCTCTCTCTCTCTCTCTCT
>CAJQZJ010033026.1:9094219-9135061 GCA_907164525.1 Lophiomys imhausi | reverse complement strand
ACATGCATTAAGTACATTTCTACTCTTGGGAATTCTGCAAATCTTAATGAACACCTAACAGGCTTTCAATCTCTCTTGCCTTTCAGTCATTTGGCCTGCCTTCATGGAACCAAAGAATTTCTGCTACTAGGTAAGTGTTCATACTGTTTTGGAACTTCCTTTCATAAGGCCTTGTGTCTCAAACCCTTCGAATCTCAACTGGTCAAAAACATTTCATTACACAAGTATCCACCGACTTGGGTTTACATTCTGACTATGGTCTGATAAAAGCGCTTTGAACTTCCAGAGAAGAAAAACCCTGATTCCTTATTCAAGTTATTTTAACATTCTTAGACTTGAGCAAATGTTCATGGAGTTTAAATTGGACTAAAAAGTTTAGGCTAGATAATCCATCACAGGTTGTTTTCTTCTAGGAGTATGAAATACACCAGGTCTTTTCAGTTCACTCCTTAAAACTTTGTTTCCATCTCCATGAGTTTAAAGTTCTCTATCTAACTCAGCTTTCATACTAACTTGCCTCATAATTTTAAAAATATCTTCTTAGATCCAGAACACCCTCTTGATTCCTAAACAACTCAAAATTTAACTATGAGACTCTAGCTATATATTCTTCAACCACCTCAGAGACCTGAGAGGGATAAATATATCTGATTATATAGGAATTGCAGGGCCTGCAGCTTCCAAAACTAAAAATTGTCATACCAGTGGCTACCTGGACAGATCCCATTTTCTCTCCATACATTACGGCATCAATCTTCAGCCATTTGGCCCCATTTCTCTGAGAGATATTGGTTGTAGAGTAGGAATTATGAAGGACTTACCTACCCTGTCTTGGCAGAGCTAGGCTGTCGTCTTATTTTGTCCTTCCAAATTTTGTCCTTTTTGGACAGAAGTCTGTCTACAGTTGAAGCAAGTGGTTTTTCTTGCCAAGAGAATAGCTTACCACCAATTCAATCATCTCCTACTGGAGATTGTTCGATGCTCATCTTCTACTTGGAGTAATATAGGGGGTGCTGTCAGGAGCTGACATGTCTCGATATCAAGAAATCTTAAGTTAAGAAAACATCTTTGAATGCCATATTCTGCAGATCTCTTGAGGTTTTTGAAGATGCCCTATCTATCTCTTATATTTAGATAAGGAAATATTGCTTGTCTCTTAGCAACTTGATTTCTGAGTAGCTCTGAAAATAACTGTGATAGACTGTCATAGTAACTAACAAAATGACACGTTTTCATGACTATTAGTTTCCGTTTCTTAATTATTCTAAACAGTTTATGTCGTTTGATATCGAGAGGTCAAAACTTGACATTTCGTTTGTAAGTATTACTACGAACAATACCTTTAAGAAGCATTAACCTTAATTTCATATCAATATACAAAGATCAATACAAATTTGGCCAAATATAATCTTAATTTTGTATCAATATACAAACCTCAATACCGATGTAGCCCAATACAATCTTAATTTTACATTAATATACAAGGGTCAATACCATTGTGGCCAAATATAATCTTAATTTTGTATCAATATACAAAGATCAATACGGATGTAGCCCTATACAATCTTAATTTTTCATTAATATACAATGATCAATACCAATTTAGCCAAATATTATATTAATTTTGTATCAGTATACAAAGGTATAAGGCTATATTCAATAATCTGTCCTTTTTTCTTGTTCTTTCCTATACTATTTCTATGTCCCATTTTTCTCAAGTCTGTTCACTCCTATATAGGAGAGAAAGGAGGATACAGAAAAGCAAAAGAGAAAAGTCCCTGGGTCTAACCTCCAAAACCCATTTTACAAGACCATTTAACAGCTTGTAGTCTTTTCCCCTAAATAACAAAATTTTCTGTTATCTATCAAATAACCAAAGGGGGAGAACACCCTCCCCACCTTCTGGGGATGGGACGTTATTCTCTTAAAATGACTTCCTGCTGACTTGGAATGTAGTAAACCTGTTTGGGGCCCAGATAAGAATGGAAAAATGGTTAAAAATGTTAATAGAATCATTTGATGTTCAGTCCCTTTGTGCTCAGCTATTTAGATATCCTACGAAGTTCATAGACAGAAGCTGATCTTCAGAACTTCACAGAAGATCTGGCTGGAGTAGTCTGTGGAGCTGAACGATCTTCACGATTTTGAGTTGTTGTGGTTATAGACTTTTGAGGAAACTGCTATTGAAGAAGTCTGCAAGGCTGGATCATCTGGGCCACTTGTCTTCTTTGGTGTCTGATCTGTTTTCTGCTGAGGTTTCCATTGTCCAGTTGTCCCTGGATTCCTTGAATGGATGCTTTATATCTCCTGGAAAGATAAGAACAGAGCCCTGCCCTAATCCTAACTCTGGGACAATTACCTTTTTTTTTTGGGGGGGGGGTCAGGTATTATTTTTCCTGGAGCAAATTTGGTTTTTTTGATAATATATAAAGTATTATCTTTCAATCCAGATTAAAGAAGAAATTATTTTGATATTTTGGAGCTAAACAAAACTTTAGTGTATATATTTTGAGATCTCAAAGGACAATTAGTTTGAATTGCAGCCTGCCTTTTGTAAGTAGCTTTTAAACTTAAATCTTTCCAAATCCTATGTGCCTGTCTCTGCATTCTAAGTTTTGGGATCAAAGACGTGTAGTTTCCAACTGATGGGATTAAAGATATGCTCCTCCACTCCTGGATCAAAGTTTTTCTCTGTTTAGAGCTTGTTTTTTATCAGGTGGCCTTGAGCTCTGAGATCTGCCTGTTTCTGTCTCTAGTGTGTTGGGATTAAGGGTGTATTCTTCCCCAATGATGTGACTAAGGGTGTGCTCCATCACCACCCTGTTTCATGTAACTCTAGAATTTATAAGACAACTAACTCTATAGTGATCCTCCTGTCTCTGCTGGAGGTAAAGGCATGGGCTAACACCATGCATTATTTTACCTTAACTCTAAGTTTTTTCAACTCATGGAGGTTTGTAAAACCAGGTTGAACAGCTGTCACCTTTAATTTATTTACAGTGTTTTAAACCTGCTACCTGCTTTTTAATGCCAAACCATGGAAATAGCATATAAATCATGGAGATGGTTAGATAGTAGAATGTTAAAGTCAGGTGCCAAATACATATGGACTGGACATTAGGAATGTATGCTAAGGCATATAACTCTTATAATCGTGGCCTATTTATTTCTGTAGTTTTGTATTGTATTTATAGTTATAAGAAAAAGAACCATTTTTTGGACTGAAAGGGAGAGCTGTTGGGGGGAAAAATAAATACCTTAAACTTAAAAAAAAAAGAAGGGAAGAGGATGGGGGGGTTGAGGGGGAGGAGGGTGGAAGGGTGGGACTGGAGGGGGGAGTAGGGAGGGGATTGTGACTAAGATGTAACTTGAAGAAATAAAAAATAAATTATTAAAAAAAATTAAGAAACGGAAACTAATAGTCATGAAACGTGTCATTTTGTTAGTTATTATGACAGTCTATCACAGTTGTTTTTAGAGCTACTCAGAAATCAAGTTGCTAAGAGACAAGCAATATTTCCTTATCTAAATATAAGAGATAGATAGGGCATCTTCAAAAACCTCAAGAGATCTGCAGAATATGGCATTCAAAGATGTTTTCTTAACTTAAGATTTCTTGATATCGAGACATGTCATCTCCTGACAGCACCCCCTATATTAATCCAAGTAGAAGATGAGCATCGAAGAATCTCCAGTGGGATATTATTGAATTGGTGGTAAGCTATTCTCTTGGCAAGAAAAACCACTTGCTTCAACTGTAGACAGACTTCTGTCCAAAAAGGACAAAATTTGGAAGCAGATAAGTCGACAGCCTAGCTCTGCCAAGACAGGGTAGGTAAGTCCTTCATAATTCCTGCTCTACAACCAATATCTGTCAGAGAAATGGGGCCAAATGGCTGAAAATTGATGCTCTAATGTATGGAGAGAAAAGGGGAAATGTCAAGGCAACCACTGGTATGTCATTTTTTAGTTTTGGAAGCTGCAGGCCCTGCACTTCCTATGTAATCAGATATATTTATCCCTCTCAGGTTTCTGAGGTGGTTGAAGAATAGATAGCTAGAGTCTCATAGTTAAATTTTGAGTTGTTTAGGAATCAAGAGGGTGTTCTTGATCTAAGAAGATATTTTTAAAATTATGAGGCAAGTTAGTATGAAAGCTGAGTTATATATAGAACTTTAAACTAATGGAGATGGTTAGTTAGTAGAATGTTAAAGTCAGGTGTAAAATACAGATGGACTGGACATTGGGAATGTATGATAAGCCATATAACTCCTATAATCGTGGCCTATTTATTTCTGTTGTTTTTATTTTATTTATAGTTATAAGAAAAAGAATCATTATTTGGACTGAAAGGGAGAGCTGTTGGGGAGAAACATAAATACTTTAAACTAAAAAAAAGAAAAAAAAAGAAGGGAAGAGGATGGGGGGGTGAGGGGGAGGAGGGAGGAAAGGTGGGACTGAAGGGGGAGTATAGAGGGGATTGTGATTGAGATGTAACTTGAAGAAATAAAAAATAAATTATTAAAAAAAAAGAAAAAAAAAAACAAAACTTTGTTTCCGTTGATGAGGCTGATGGGGAGGCCAAAATCTTTGAGTTCTCTATGTGACAAGAGGCTACAAATCTCTAAAATTGCCTGTCTTATCATGAGGTTGGACAAGTGTCCAGTGCATCATCACCACTTGGCAGTTAACATCCTACATCAGCATGAGTGATCCCTGCGTTTTTAGGTGACGTGGGTATTCCATTGTGCCACTGACCATCACGGAGTATGTCTTTCTCTTATCTCACTTTGTGAAACTCCTCCTCTTTTAAAGAGCCACATGGACATAGAGAAGCTGGGATTCCATCAGTGATAGTGCACAAGAACTTAATTAATGCACAAGAACACATTAAGCATCTGCCTTTTACATTCAGAACACTCTCAGAACTTCTCAATCCAAGGAGGAATATTAGAACATAGGCAAAATCTCCATGATAATATATATTTCTTTTTAAAAATATTTGTTACTAATTGAAGATACATCCATCAGAGCCGCATCCCTTCTTTCCTTCCCAGAGCACTCTACCACTCTCTTACTTCTCCACTCTCACAGCTCCTCAGTTGATTGGGTTCCCAAACATATCAAAATCCCGACTTTCTTGGTCACAGGAAGACAAAGAGCTTCCTCAAATTCTGCAGCCATCCATGAGAGCAGAGCCAGGGAAAGGTTTTCCACTATCACACAGGAGTTAACTAGATATTGGACGCCTGACCCAAGATCATTTGCTATGTTGTAGGTATGAAGGCAAAGTTCCCAATCTTCTATAAATATTTAGAGAGGCCTCGGTCTTCTTTATACTTACCAGATTGTTCCCTCTCTGTTTATGTTGGTTTTTTCTCAGTAAGCATTTAAGTGCCAAGAATGTTTGATTGTGTTAATAATCACATGGTATACGTGTCCCCACTGGGGCACTCTATACATTTTCCTTGTGTCCTACTTGACACCGAGGGCTGAAACTGATGTTATCTGTTTTCTCATCATGTTTTTTAATACAATTCAGGGAGCTGTCCCTTGTAGGAGTTATCTGCTAGGTGCCTGTTCATTTGGTTCTGTGTGATTTAGGAGAATTATAAGGTGTTATATGCCTAAAGTACCATGTATGTGATTCCATGACATGTGTGTCATCTAATCTGTGGTTTGACCTCTCAGAATGACCTTTTGAATTTCCATACACGTGGCTGAGCATTGCCTGTTCTCCTTGCTTCTGAGAGCTGAAATGTATTCCATTGTGCCAATATCCCACCCCATTTTTTGTCTTTTGTTGTTATATCCATTCTTTTGCTGAAGGACATCCGGATTGTTTTCCTTTCATACCTATTATGAATAGGGCTGCTTTGAACAGACTTGAAACAAAGACTTTGTGGTACAGGGAACAACCATTTCTGTATATGCCTAGGAGTGGTGTGGCAGAATGTTGAGGGTGAAATATTCCACAGAACATGATATCATTCAAGATTGACTTCCAAAGTGGTTGTAAAATTTTCACTCCCAACTGGAAAAACATAAAGTTACCCTTTCTGTACAACTTCACCAGTGTGTGCTGACCCTCTAGTTTTCCATTCTAGTCTTTACCTTGTGTTTGAAATGGAATTTCCAATAACGTTTCCTTGTTGACTAACTATGCTGATCATGGGTAGTCACTCTATTTGTGTGTGTGTGTGTGTGTGTGTGTGTGTGTGTGTGTGTGTGTGTGTCTGTGACTGTGTGAATGTGTGTGTTTGTTTGTGTTTTTGTGAAATCTGGCTTTAGATGTATCCTACTTTTTTCATTACTTTAAATGGGTTTCTTGTTTCTTTTCTTTACTTCTTTATTTATGTGGCATATAAGCCCTCTGTTGGATGTGCTATTGGTGGAGATCTTTGAAAATATCTTGGATCCTTTTTAGTTCTAATGACAGTGCCTTTGCTTTTCAGAAAATTTTCAGTTTTTTGTTGTCCAAATTATTTCTTGTGTTTCTAAGAACCTGAGATTTTGGTATTCTGTTCATGAAGATTTCACCTGTGCTAGTGAGTTCAAGACTTTGCCCCACTTCCTACTATGTTAGATTTACTTGGTCAGCTTTGATATTGAGCACTTTGTTCAACTTGGACTTCTGTTAGTGCAGTTGTTTATCGAAAGTCTTTTTGCTTCCTTCTACCTGTAGACATCCAGTTAGACAAGCATCATTTCGTGAAGAAGTTTTCCTTTTTCCATTGTAAGATTTGCCCCTCTTTTCCAAAATTAAGTGACCATAAGGGTTTGTGGTGATTTTACCATGTGCTCTTACACATTTCATGAGTGAGCCTTTGTATTTCTATGGGAGGATGATGCTGTTTTTCGTGTACTTGCTCTCTATAATAGGTTGAAATCTGGGAGGGTGAAACTTCCTGATGATCTGCCTTTTACATTCAGAACCTGTCAGAACTGCTCAATCCAAGGAAGAATAATAGAACTTAGCAAAATCTCCATGATAATGTATATATATTTCTTTTTTTATATTTTTTTATTAATTGAAAATACATCCATCAGATCCGCACTCCTTCTTTCCGTCCCAAAGTTCTCTCCCACTCTCTTACTTCATTTGTCTCACTGCTCCTCAGATGATGGGATCCCAAACATATCAAAATCCCGACTTCCTTAGTCACGGGAAGAAAAAGAGCTTCCTCAAATTCTGCAGTCATCCACGACAGCAGAGCCAGGAAAAGGTGTTCCACTAACGCACAAGAGTGTACTAGATATTGTACATCTGACCCAAGATCTCTTGCCATGTTTTATGTATATAGACAAAGTTTCCTACCTTCTATAAATCACGGAGAGGCCTCAGTCTTCTTTGTACTTACTAGATTGTTCCCTCTTTGTTTTTCTTGTTTTTTTCTCAGTAAGCATTTAGGTGCCAAGATTGTTTGATTGTGTTGATCATCACTTTGTATACATGTCTCCGATCAGTCACTCTATTCCTCTTCCTTGTGTTCTACTTGACACACAGTGTTCAAACTGATGTTATCTGTTTTTCTCACCAGGTTTTTTGATACACTTCTGGGAGCTGTCCTTTGTAGGAGTAATCTGCTAGATGCCTGTTCATTTGGTTTTGTGTGATTTAGGAGAATTATACTGTGTTATATGCCTATAATACTGTTGTATGTGATTACATGACATGTGTGTCATCTAATCTATGGTTTGATCTATCAGAATGACCTTTTGAATTTCCATACACATGGTTGAGCATTGCCTGTTCTCCTTCCTTTTGGAGCTGAAATGTAATCCATTGTGCCAACATCCCACCCTATTTTTCTCTTATGTTGTTATTATCCATTCTTTTGCTGAAGTATATCTGGATTGTTTTCCTTTCTTACCTATTATGAATAGGGCTGCTGTGAACAGAGTTGAAACAAAGACTTTGTGGTACAAGGAACAACCACTTCTGTATATGCCTAGGAGTGGTGTGGCAGAATTTTGAGCGTGAAATATTGCACAGAAACTGAGATCATTCAAGATTGACTTCCAAAGTTGTTGTAAAATTTTCACTCCTAACTGGAAAATTATAAAGTTACCCTTTCTCTACAACTTCATCAGTGTGTGCTGACCTTTGAGTTTTCTATTCCAGTCATTATTTTGTGTTTGAAAAGGAATTTCCAATAGTGTTTCCATGTTGACTAACTATGATGGCCATGGTATTCATATCCATTAAGAGTGATCCCTCTATGTGTGTGTGTTTGTGTGTGTGTGTGTTTGTGTATGTGTGTGTTTGTTTGTGTTTTTGTGAAATCTGGCTTTAGATGTATCCCACTTTTTCATTACTTTAAATGGGTTTCTTTTTTCTTTTCTTTACTTCTTTATTTATGTGGCATATAAGCCCTCTGTTGGATGTGCTCTTGGTGGAGATCTTTGAAAATATCTTGGATCCATTTTTGTTCTCATGACATTGTCCTTGGCTTTTCAGAATATTTTCAGTTTCTTGTTGTCCAAATTCTTCCTTGTGTTTCTATGAACCTGAGATTTTGGTATTCTGTTCATGAAGATTTCACCTGTGCTAGTGAGTTCAAGACTTTGCCCCACTTCCTACTATGTTAGATTTACTTGGTCAGCTTTGATATTGAGCACTTTGTTCAACTTGGACTTCTGTTAGTGCAGTTGTTTATCGAGGGTCTTTTTGCTTCCTTCTACCTGTAGACATCCAGTTAGACAAGCATCATTTCGTGAAGAAGTTTTCCTTTTTCCATTGTAAGATTTGCCCCTCTTTTCCAAAATTAAGTGACCATAAGGGTTTGTGGTGATTTTACCATGTGCTCTTATACATTTCATGAGTGAGCCTTTGTGTTTCTATGGGAGGATGATGCTGTTTTTAGTGTACTTGCTCTCTATATTAGGTTGAAATCTGGGAGGGTGAAAATTCCTGATGTTTGCTTATTATACAGCATGGTTTTTCGATATTCTGTGCTTTAGGTTATCTATTAGAATATGAGAATTTTTCATTCAAGCTATGTCCAAATCTGCACATGATGATATTCAGAATTCTAGAGTGAACATAAGCTGTGGGAATCAAGCTGAATTTTAGACACTCTGGTGAAAGAATCTTGATCTGCTAAGTATTGGAACAGTCCTAGGGATCCCACTAGTGACACCGATTGTATTTCACTGGCAAGGCCATTCTCATAGAAGGACTTCAATGGGAAAACATGCCCCACAACAGTGTGTCAGGAATTGACACATGTCATATCAGCTACACCTAAATGTAAACGCAGTGAGAATTCTGTAAATTCTCATGAAGTTTGGTTACAATGGCCCACTAGTATTCTATGTATCAATTCTAATATATGCTGGGACTTTTAGGAGGGAAGGTCAGACGGTCATGGTTATTTGACAAGTGGAATCTCTCTTGGAGGACCCTTTCTCCAATGTCTATCCTGCTGAACTCTTTATGATAGGAAAGGCAAACAAGTACCCTGACATGCTTCTATTTTTTCTAACAAACAGGATGCTACTTCACCGAGTGGAAACATGGTTCACCTGCATCAATGGAAGTAGTTTTCCATGCTGCCCCTTTTGCCTGAACACATCAAGACCTATCATTTAGGAAGTGTTTTGAATCCCGGTAAGAAATGGTTTGAGCTGATAAGAAAGCATTTGTACCTGTGCAGTGTCCCAGCCTGGGTCAATGATGATAACCCAATTTCACGAAGTGATGTGATGACATAAGTATCATGCTCAATAAGATTACGCTGAGACCCAGCCAAGAATGAAGGACAAAAAGAGGGCATATTTTCAGATGAGGAATATTCAATGTTCCATATTTGAGCGCCTAAGAGCCCAAACCTTTTTCCTCAAGTGGGGGATACTTACCCTCCTAGTGTGCAACTTTTGCTGAGCACTGACTGCTCCATGAACATGCACTAAGTACATTTGTACTCTTGGGAATTCTTCAAATCTTAAGCAGCCCCTGATAGGCTACCAATCTCTCTTGCCTTTCAGTCATTTGGCCTGCCTTCATGGAGCCAAGGAATCGCTGCTACTAGGTAAGAGTCAAGATACTGCTTTGGAACTTCATTTCATAAGGCTTTGTGTCTCAAATTCTTCAAATCTCATCAGGTCAAAAAGATTTCATTACACAATATCCACCGACCTGGGTTTACATTCTGACTATATTCTGACAAAATCGCTTTTAACTTCCTGAAGACAAAACCCACATTTCCTTATTCAAGTTATTTAATCACTCTTATACATGAGCAAATGTTTGTGGAGTGAAATTTGCACTAAGAAGTTTATGCTATATAATCCATCTCAGGTTGTTTTCCTCTGGGAGTATGAAATATTCCAAGTCATTTCCAGTCATCCCTTGCATTTTTTCCCTTGATTAGACTGATGGGGATGCTAAAATATTTGAGTTCTATATGTGATAAGAGGCTATGAATCTCTAAATTTGCCAGTCTTGTCATGAGGTTTGGACAAGTGTCCATTGCCTCACCCCATGGCAGTAAATATCCTATATCAGCATAAGTGATCCCTGGGATTTCTAGAAGACATGGGTATTCTCATGTGCCTCTGACATCATCAAGTAGGCCCTTTTCTTATCTCACTTTGTGAAACTCCTCCAACTGGTAAAGAGGCACATTTACCTAGAGAAGCTGGGATTCAGTCATTGATATTGCACAATAACCTAATGATGACATACACATTAAGAATCTACCTTTTACATTCAGAACCCTCTCAGAACTGCTCAATCCAAGGACGAATATTGCAACTTAGGCAAAAGTCTCCATGATATATATATATATATATATATATATATTTCTTTTTTAATATTTATTATTCATTGAAGATACATCTCCATCAGAGCCGCATCCTCCTTTTCTTCCTAGACCACCCTCTCACTCTCTTACTTTTCCTTTCTCACCTCCCTTCAGTTGATTGGGTGCCCAAACATATCATAATCCCACAGTTCCTTTGTCACAGGAAGACAAAGAGCTTCCTCAAATTACGTAGCTATCCATGACAGAAGAGTCAGCGGAAGGTGTTCCACTAACACACAAGAGTTAACTAGATATTATACACCTGTCCCATCAATATTTGTTATGTTATATGTATGAGGACAAAGTTTCCTATCTTCTACAAACGTTCAGGGAAGTTTTGGTCTTCTGTATACTTAGTAGATTGTTCCCTCTTTGGTTTCATTGGTGGTTTTTTCTCAGTAAGCATTTAGTTGCCAAGATTGTTTGTGACAAACATCACATTGTATATGTGTCCCCTCTGGGTCACTCTATTCATTCTCCTGTGTTCTATGAGACACTCAGAGCTCAAACTGATGTTATCTTTTTTCTCAGCATGTTTTTTGATTCCCTTATGAGACCAGTCCCTTGTAGGAGTAATCTGCTAGGTGCCTGTTCATTTGGTTCTGTGATTTTTAGGAGAATTATAGTGTGTTATATGCCTAAAATCCAGTTGTAAGTGATTATATGACATGTATGTCATCTGAGCTTTGGTTTTATCAATCAGAATGACCTTTTGAATATCCATACACATGGTTGAGTATTGCCTGTTCTCCTTGCTTCTGAGAGCTGAATTGTATTCCATTGATTAAATATACCACCCTATTTTTTGTCTTCTGTTGTTATTATCCATTCTTTTTATGAAAGACATCTGGATTGTTTTCCTTTCATACCAATAATATATAGGGCTGCTGTGAATAGTCATTGATAGTGTACAAGAACCCACTGATGACCTACACATTAAGAATCTCCCTTTTACATTCAGAACCCTCTGAGAACTGCTCAGTCCAAGGAAGAATATTTCAACTTAGCAAGAGTCTCCATGATTATATATACATATATTTCTTTTTTTAATATTCATTATTAATTAAAGATACATCTCCATCAGATCCCATACCTCCTTTTCTTCCCAGACTACCATCCCACTCTTTTACTTCCTTTCTCTCGTATCCTCAGTATTTGTGTTTCCAACATATCATAGACCAGCAATTCCTTTGTCACAAGAAGACAAAGAGCTTCCTCAAATTCTGCAGCCATCCATGACAGCTCAGCTAGGGTAAGGTGTTCCACTAACACGCAAGAGTGAACTAGACATTTGACACTTGACCCATCACCATTTGCTAAGTTCTATGTATGAAGACAAAGTTTCTTTCTTTTTTATTTTATTTTTTTAATAATTTATTTTTTGTTTCTTCAAGTTACATCTCAATCACAATCCCCTCCCTACTCCCCCCTCCAGTCCCCCCCTTCCACCCTCCTCCCCCTCAACCCCCCATCCTCTTCCCTTCTTTTTTTTTTTTTTTTTAGTTTAAGATATTTCTTTTTCCCCCCAACAGCTCTCCCTTTCAGTCCAAAAAATGGTTCTTTTTCTTATAACTATAAATACAATACAAAACAACATAAATAAATAGGCCACAATTATAAGAGTTATATGGCTTAGCATACATTCCCAATGTCCAGTCCATATGTATTTGGCACCTGACTTTAACATTCTACTATCTAACCATCTCCATGAATTTAAAGTTCTATATCTAACTCAGCTTTCATACTAACTTGCCTCATAATTTTAAAAATATCTTCTTAGATCCACAACGCCCTCTTGATTCCTAAACAACTCAAAATTTAACTATGAGGCTCTAGCTATCTATTCTTCAACCACCTCAGAGACCTGAGAGGGATAAATATATCTGATTATATAGGAAGTCCAGGGCCTGCAGCTTCCAAAACTAAAAAATGACATACCAGTGGCTGCCTAGACAGTTCCCATTTTCTCTCCATACATTACAGCATCAATCTTCAGCCATTTGGCCCCATTTCTCTGACAGACATTGATTGTAGAGCAGGAATTATGAAGGACTTACCTACCCTGATTTGGCAGAGCTAGGCTGTCGACTTATCTGTTTCCAAGTTTTGTCCTTTTTGGACAGAAGTCTATCTACAGTTGAAGCCAGGGGTTTTCCTTGCCAAGAGAACGGCTTACCACCAATTAAATCAACTCCCACTGGAGAGTCTTCGATGCTCATCTTCTACTTGGAGTAGAATAGGGGGTGCTGTCAGGAGCTGACATGTCTCGATATCAAAAAATCTTAAGTTAAGAAAACATCTTTGAATGCCATATTCTGCAGATCTCTTGAGGTTTTTGAAGATGCCCTATTTATCTCTTATATTTAGATAAGCAAATATTGCTTGTCTCTTAGCAACTTGATTTCTGAGTAGCTTAGAAAATAACTGTGATAGACTGTCATAGTAACTAACAAAATGACACGTTTTCATGACTATTAGTTTCCTTTTCTTAATTATCCTAAACAGTTTATGTCGGTTGGTAGCGAGAGGTCAAAACGTGACATTTCATTTTTAAGTATTACTACGAACAATACCTTTAAGAAGCATTACTCTTAATATTGTATCAATATACAAAGATCAATACCAACGTGGCCAAATATAATCTTAATTTTGTATCAATATACAAAGATCAATACCGATGTAGCCCAATACAATCTTAATTTTATATTAATATACAAGGGTCAATACCATTGTGGCCAAATATAATCTTAATTTTGTATCAATATACAAAGATCAATACCGAAGTAGCCCTATACAATCTTAATTTTGCATTAATATACAATGATCAATACCAATTTAGCCAAATATAATATTCATTTTGGATCAGTATACAAAGGTATAAGGCTATATTCAATAATCTGTCCTTTTTTCTTGATCTTTCCTATACTATGTCTATGTCCTATTTTTCTCAAGTCTGTTCACTCCTATATAGGAGAGAAAGGAGGATACAGAAAAGCAAAAGAGAGAAGTCCCTGGGTCTAACCTCCAAAACCCATTTTACAAGACCATTTAACAGCTTGTAGTCTTTTCCCTTAAATAACAAAATTTTCTATTATCTATCAAATAACCAAAGTGGGGGGAACACCCTCCCCACCTTCTGGGGATGGGACGTTGTTCTCTTAAAATGACTTCCTGCTGATTTGGGATGTAGTAAACCTGTTTGGGGCCCAAATAAGAAGGGAAAAATGGTTAAAAACGTTAATAGAATCATTTGATGTTCAGTCCTTTTGTGCTCAGCTATTTAAATGTCCTAAGAAGTTCATAGACAGAAGCTGATCTTCAGAGCTTTACTGAAGATCTGGCTGGAGTAGTCTGTGGAGCTGAACGATCTTAGCGATTTTGAATTGTTGTGGTTGTAGACTTTTGAGGAAACTGCTATTGAAGAAGTCTGCAAGGCTGCATCTTCTGGGCCACTCGTCTTCTTTGGTGTCTGATCTGTTTTCTGCTGAGGTTTCCGTTGTCCAGTTGTCCCTGGATTCCTTGAATGGATGCTTTAAATCTCCTGGAAAGATAAGAACAGAGCCCTGCCCTAATCCTAACTCTGGGACAATTACCTTTTTTTTGGGGGGGGGGGGTCAGGTAATATTTTTCCTGGAGCAAATTTGGTTTTTTTGACAATATATAAAGTATTACCTTTCAATCCGGATTAAAGAATTATCCTCAGTATTTGTGTTTCCAACATATCATAGACCAGCAGTTCCTTTGTCACAAGAAGACATAGAGCTTCCTCAAATTCTGCAGCCATCCATGACAACCCAGCTAGGGTAAGGTGTTCCACCAACATGCAAGAGTGAACTAGACATTTGACACTTGACCCATCACCATTTGCTAAGTTGTATGTATGAAGACAAAGTTTCTTATCTTCTAAAATATTCAGGAAGGCCTCAGTCTTCTTTATACATACTAGATTGATCCCTCTTTGGTTTTGTTCATGTTTTATTCTCAGTAAGCATCTAGCAGCCAAGATTGTTTGATTGAGTTGATGATCACATTACATGCTTTGCCCCTATGGGTCCATCTACCCCTTTTCCTTGTGTTCTATATGACTCCTGAGCTCCAACTGATGTTTATCTGTTTTTCTTAGCATGTTTTTAGATCCACTGCTGGGTGGAGTCGCTTGTATGATTGATCTGCCAGGTGCTTCTTCATTTTCTTCTGTGGGTTTTAGGAGAATTATAATGTGTTATATGCCTAAAATCCACTTGTAAGTGATTACATGCCATGTATGTCTTCCGAGATTTGGTTAGATCCATCAAAATGACATTTTGAATTTCCATACACATGATTGTGTATTGTCAGATTTCCTTGATTCTGAGAGCGGAAATGTATTCCATGTGTAAATATTCCACCAACTATTCTGATTTCTTTTCGTCTTGTCCATTCTTTTCCTGAAAAACATCTGAATTGTTTCTTGTGCCTACCTATTATGGATAGGGCTGTGAACATAGTTGCAACAAATCTTTGTGGCACAGGGAAAGAACATTTCTGTATATGCCTAGGAGTGGTATGGCAGAGTCTTCAGTGAGAAATATTCCAAACAAACTGAAATCATGACAGATTGACTTCCAAAGTGGTTGTAAATCTTTCACTCCTATCTTGAAAGCAGTAAATTTACCCTTTCTCTACAACCTAACTAGTGTGTGCTATCCCTTGAATTTTTGATCCTACTCATTATCTTGGTGTGAGATGGAATCTCACAAATATTTTGAATTACGTTTCACTGTTGACTATTTATGCCTACCAATTCTGGAAGTACATCTAAGTCAATAGTGATCCCTATATTTATTTGTGTCTGTGTGTGTGTGTGGGTGTGGGTGTGTGGGAAGATGGACGTGTGTATGTGTGAAAGCTGGCTTTAGATGTAACCCAATTTGTCATTGCATTCATTGGCTTCTTGTCTAATTTCTTGAGTTCTTTATATATGTGGCATATGAGCCCCCTGTTGGATGTGCTGTTGCTGACAAACTTTGCAAATCTCTAGGATCCTTTTTTGTTCTAATGACAGTGTCCTTTGTCTTTCAGAATATTTTCAGTTTCTTGTCATCTAAATTATTCATGGGTTTCTTATAACCTGAGATTTTGGTATTCTGTTCATGAAGTATTCACCTATGCCAGTGAGTTCCAGGCTTTCCCCCACTTCCTACTCTTTTTGATTTCCTGAGACAGGTTTGATATTGAGGACTTTGGTCTACTTGGACTTCTGTTGTGTTCAGTTGTTTATTATGGGTATGTTTACTTCCTTCTACCTGTAGACATCCAATTAGACAAGCACCATTTCTTGAAGAAGCTTTCCTTTTTCCCTTGTAAGCTTTGGGCATCTTTTTTCAAAATTAAGTGACCGTAAGTATTTGTGGGGATTTTGCCATGTCCTGTTATACATTTCATTAGGGAGCTTTTGAGTTTCTGTACCAGGATTATGTTTTTAATATTCTTTCTCTGTAGATTAGCTTGAAATCCGGGAGGGCAATAATCCCACGTTTGCTTTTTATAAAGCATGGTTTTTCGCTATTTTAGGGTTTTTGTTATCCATATGATTTTACGAATTTTTTATTCAAGCTGTATCCATAAATGCACAAGAAGTCTCAGAGATAGAGCTAACCTAAGCACTTGGAATCAAAGTGAATTTTAGATACTCTGGTGTAAAGATCCCGATCTTCTGGATATTTGAACACTCCCAGTTATTCCTCTCATTACAAGGTTGTACTTTTCTGGTAAGGCCATTCTCATAGAAGCAGCTCAATAGGAAACTATGCTCCACAACACTGTGTCAGGAACTGACACATGTCACATCAGCTACACCTAAATGTAAAGCAGTGAGATATCTGGAAATTCTCAGGAAGTTTGGTTACATGGGCCAGCTAGTATTTGCTGTATTAATTTTCATGTAAGCTGGGACTCTTGGGAGTGAATGTCTGACTGTCATTTTTATTTGCCTAATGCCATCTCTCTTGTAGGACCCTTTTCTCCAATTTCCACCCTGCTGAACTCTTTAGGGAAGGAACAACAAACAAGTGCCCTGATACAGTGCTATTTCATCTAATAGGGTGATACTTCAAAGAATGGAAACATGGTTCACTTGCATCCCTGGAAGTAATTTTCCCTGATTCCCTCTTTGCCTGAACACATCAAGACCTATCATTGAGCCAGTGTTTTTAATCCTGGTAAGAAATGGTTTGAAGTGATAAGAAAGGATGTGTACCTGTGAAAAGTCCCAGTCTAGGACAATGATGACAACCCAATGTCACGAAGTGATGTGATGAATAAAAATCATGCTCAATAGGATTACGCTGAGGCCCAGCCAAGAAGGCAGGACAAAAAGAGGGCATTATTCCATTTCAGGAATTCTCAATGCTCAATATTTGAGGGTCTAAGAGCCCAAACCTTGTTTCTCAAGTGGGGGATACTTACCCTCCTAGTGTGAAACTGTTGCTGAGCACTGACTCCTCCATCAACAACCACTAAGTCTACCTTTCTACTCTTGGGAATTCTGCGAGTCCTAAGCCACTTCTGATATACTTTCAATCTCTCTTCCTTTCAGTCATTTGGCCCGCCTTCCTGGAGCCAAAGAATCTCTCCTCTCATGTAAATGTCACGAATCTGTGTAGAAAAAAATAATGGCTAATTAAACTATTTACCCAGTTTTTATATTATCTTTAATGGGTTTGTGTAAATCCTTAACCCTCCATTATAAATGAGTACACACAGACACCAGGTGGATTTTGACAAGCCTAGGCCTGGGTGGTGAAATCCTAGCCCATCTTAGCCATGTCATAATTCTATTACCCAAATATAACCTCACATATACATACGTCCCTATGGACTATTATTCTTCATGCTAAGCTGATGTTCCAGGCCACGTGGAGGGATCTTCTTTAATCTACCCCATGGTGTGTCTTCTTTGTTTACTCCTGGCTTCTTCTCTGGCAACCTCTTCCCAAGATGCTCTGCAACTCTCTAAAAGGCCCGCAAATCTTACTCTTGCCTACTTCTGTCTTTGCCCAATCTAGAGGCCTCAGCATTTATTTAACCAATCAGAGACAATTAAGTAACAGGCAGCAAACATGTCCAAATAACATTTAGACTGCTTAACATCACCCCATCACTTCTACTTTGGCACTTCATTTCAAAAGACCTTGTGTCTGTAACCCTCGAATCTCAGCAGGTCTAAAAGTTTTCATTGCATGAGTATCCACAAACCTGGATTTAAATCCGGACTATGATATATCAAAATCGCTTTTAACTTCCTGAGGAGGAAAACCGCATTTCCTTATTCAAGTTATTTCAATACTCTTAGACATGAGCAAATGTTCCTGAAGTAAAAATTGGACTAAGAAGTTTAGGCTAGATAATCCATCTCAGGTTGTTTTTCTCTGGAAGTTTGAAATATACCAAGTCTTTTCAGGTCATCCCTTGCATTTTGTTTCCAGTGATTAGGCTGATGGGGAGGCCAAAATCTTTGTGTTCTCGGTGTGACAAGAGGCTATGAACCTCCAAAATTACCAGTCTTGTCATGAGGTTTAACATGTGTTCAGTGCCTCACCACATTGGCAGTAAATGTCATATATCGGCATGAGTGATCCCTGGGATTTCTAGAAGACATGGCTAAACTCTTGTGCCTCTGAACATCATGGAGTATGCCTTTTTCTATTCTCACATGGTGATTCTCCTCCAATTCATAAAGAGGCACATGGACATATAGAAGCTCGGATTCAGTCAGTGATATTGCACAAGAACCCAATGATGACATACAAATAAGAATCTCCCTTTTACGTTCAGAACCCTCTGAGAACTGCTCAATCCAAGGAAGAATATTTCAATTTAGGCAAAAGTCTCCATGATTATATATATACATTTCTTTTTTAATATTTATTATTAATTGAAGATACATCTCCATCAGATCCCATCCCTTCTTTCCTTCCCAGACTAACCTCCCACTCTCGTTCTCCTTTCTCTTGTCTCCTAAGGTTATTGTGTTTCCAACATATCATAGACCTGCAGTTCCTTTGTTGCTAGAAGGCAAAAAGCTTCCTCAAATTCTGTAGCCATCCATGACAGCCCAGCTAGGGTAAGGTGTTCCACTAACACGCAAGAGTGAACTAGACATTTGACACTTGACCCATAACCATTTGCTTAGTTCTATGTATGAAGACAAAGTTTCCTATCTTCTAAAAATATTCAGGGAGGCCTCAGTCTTCTTTATACATACTAGATTGATCCCTCTTTGGTTTGGTTCGTGTTTTATTCTCAGCAAGCTTCTAGCGGCCAAGATTGGTTGATTGATCACATTGTATACTGGTTCCCTCTGGGTCACTGTACTCCACTTCCTTGTGTTCTTCATGACTCCCAGAGCTCAAATTGATAATTATCTGGTTTTTTTTTTTCAGCACGTTTTTTGATCCACTGCTGGGTGGAGTCCCTTGTAGGATTGATCTGCCAGGTGCCTGTTCATCTGGTTCTGTGGGTTTTAGGAGAATCATAATGTGTTACATTCCTAAAATCCAGTTGTAAGTGATTACATGCCATGTATGTCTTCGAGCTTTGGTTTGATCCATCAGAATGACCTTTTGAATTTCCATACACATGGTTGTGCATTGCCTGATTTTCTTGCTTCTGAGAGCTGCAATGTATTCCATTGTGTACATATACCACTCTACTTTTTGTTTTCTTTTGTTTTCATCCATTCTTTAAATGAAGGACATATGGATTGTTTCCCTCTCCTACCTACTATGAATAGGGCTGCTGTGAACATAGTTGAAACAAAGTCTTTGTATTACAGGGAAGAACCATTTTAGTATATGCCTAGGAGTGGTATGGCAGAGTCTTGAGGGAGAAATATTCCAAACAACCTGAGATCATGCCAGATTGACTTCCAAAGTGGTTGTAAAACTTTCACTCCCACCTGGAAAGCAGTAAAGTTACCCTTTCTCTACAACCTCACCATTGTGAGATCCCCCGTGAACTTTTGAACCTAGTCATTATCTTGGGTGTGAGATGGAATCTCACAGATATTTTGAATTTCGTTCCCCTGTTTACTAATTATGCTGACCAATTCTGCAAGCACATCTAAGTCATTAATGATCCCTATATTTAGGGTGTGTGTGTGTGAAAGCTGGCTTTAGATGTATCCCAATTTTTCATTACATTCATTGGCTTCTTGTTTAATTTCTTGAGTTCTTTATATATGTAGCATATGAGCCCCATGTTGGATGTGCTGTTGGTGAAATTCTTTGCCAATCTCTGGTTCTTTTTGTTGTTGTTGTTGTTGTTCTAATGACATTGTCCTTTGCCTTTCAGAATATTTTCAGTTTCTTGTAGCCAATTGATTGTGTTTCTTTGAACCTGAACCTTTGCTATTCTGTTCACGAAATTTTCACCTGTGAGTTCCAGGCTTTCCCCAACTTCCTGGTCTTTTAAATTTATTTGGTCAGTTTTGATATTGAGGACTTTGGTCTACATGAACTTCCACTTACTTTCTATTACATACAAAACATTTTTTAAACTTGCATCAATAAACAGAATCTTAAATTTCAAACAATATAAACAAAATAATCTTTCACTCCAGTTCTTACAATTTCATTCATTATATCCATTCATCGCAAATATCACAAATAAAAGACAATCACAATACCTAAGATATGACAACAAAAAATTTTTATTCCACCCCCTGGGAATGAAGTTGAAAATATTTTTGGACACCCTTTAAAAATTTTAGATATTGGCAATTCCCAGGATAGCCAGCTATTTTCTCTAAGTTTAAGGAGGAGAAAGGCATAGATTAATTTTGTAAGTCCATTTGAAGCATAAACTCCATACATGCTAAATGAAAGAATGGAATATTATGAACATCAGACAGTTCTTACCATACAAAGACATTTATGTCTCAGCTATTAAGAGGCTCTCCCTGGTCAGATCTAATCTTTATAAGTTTTGTTGGTAACCATATTTTCTCATTTCCTGTAGATACATATGTATATCCACATTCCCATCTTAAAACTAGTGCAGGTTTCCATTCAAAAGTCAAAATATCCTTAAAGTATATTGGTTTATTTAGTTCCTCAGTTTTTTCTATAACCCAGTATCTCTCAGCTGCAGTAGTATCTTTTTCACCGACATTCAAAAAATTCAGTGTTAGCAAAGCATTGTGCAATCTGTCCCTGTGATTCCTCAATTCCCCTTTTTGTTTATTAAGCATCTCTTTTAAGGTACAATTAGCTCTTTCTACAATTGTTTGTCCTGTAGGATGGTGTGGGATACCAGTAATATGCCTTATGTTATAATAGGCAAAGAACTGTTTCATTTTTTTAGATACATATGTAGGAGCATTATCAGTCTTAATTTGTGCAGGTATACCCATAAATGCCATTTTCTAATAAATGTGTAATAACACAATCAGACTTTTCAGAACTTAAAGCAGTCACCCATTGAAATCTAGAGTATGTATCAATAGTATGATGTACATATCTTGTTTTCCAAATTCTGCAAAATGAAATACATCCATTTGTCAAATCTCATTCTTTTTAGTACCTCTAGGGTTACTACCTGTAGGTAATGGAATTTGGTTATAAAAAGAACATGTAGGGAGAACACTTTTTAATTATTTCTTTGGCTTGTTGTCAAGTGATAGAGAATTTTCTCTTTAAACCAGAGCTGTTAACGTGATGTTTCTCATGAAATTTGGAAGCTTTTAGCACATTTCCTATTAGTAACTGGTCAATCTCCTCATTTCCTTGTGCCAATGGACCTGGCAAACCTGTATGAGCCCGAATATGAGTTATATATAATGGGTTATTTCTAGTTCGGATGACTTGTTGCAATTGAATGACTAAAGAAGGTAATTCTGATTTTTCAGGAATGAATTCAGCAGTTTTATATTCAACATAACTCTTTCTGCATATAGAGAATCAGTAATTATATTAAGAGGCTCAGAAAAATCTAATAACACCATAAGGATTGCAAACAATTCTGCGTTTTGAACTGATGTATATGGGCTTTTGATTATCTTGTTGATTTTTTTTGTTTTATAGCCTGCCATTCCCATTTTGTTAGCATCAGTATAGAAGGTTGGTGCATCAGGAGTTGGTGCTTCCTTTACAATATGTGGAAGAATCCAATTAGTTCTTTTTATGAATTGTATGCACTTGCTTTTTGGAAATTTGTTGTTAATTTCTCCTAGATAATTACTGCAGGCTCTTTGCCAGTCCTCATTGATTACCCACAAGGACCTAATTTCAGCATTAGTAAGAGACACCACTATTTCGTCTGGGTCCATTCCTGACAATTGACGTAATCTTATCCTTCCTTTCACAATTAATTCCGTTATCTTTTCTAAGTAAGTTTTTAATTTTTTACTTTGTTTATGTGGTAAGAAAATCCATTGCATAATACTATCTTCCCATTGCATAATAAGTCCTGTAGGAGAATGAGTTGATGGTAAAATGACCAAAATACAATTAAGTTCAGGATCAATTTGAACTACATATGCATCCTGTAATCTTTGTTCTACAAGAAGTAGTTCTTTTTCTGCTTCAGCAGTTAAACATCTTGGACTATTTAGATTTGAATCCCCTTGTAATGTCTGAAACAAATTAGTTAACTCATATGTACTTAATCTAAGGATAGGTCTCAGCCAATTAATATCTCCCATTAATTTTTGATAATCATTAAGAATTTTCAGTTGGTCTCTACGGATCTGTACCTTTTGTGGTCTTATTCTTTGTTGACTTATCTTATAACCCAAGTAGTTGACTGAATCTCCTCTTCGTATTTTTTCAGGAGCAATTTGCAACCCCCACAGTGGCAGAATTTTCTGCGTTTCCTTAAATAAGCTCTCTAAAGTACCAGCATCAGAATCGGTCAACAAAATATCATCCATATAATGATAAGTAATAGATTGAGGAAATTGCATACGGATTATTTCCAATGGTTTTTGTATAAAATATTGACATAAAGTTGGACTATTTAACATTCCCTGTGGAAGTACATTCCAGTGATACCTCTTGATTGGCCTACTATTATTAAAAGTAGGTACAGAGAAAGCAAACCTTTCCCTATCATTTTTATGCAACGGTATTGTGAAAAATCAATCTTTTAAATCAATTATTATTAAAGGCCATGACTTTGGTAGTAAAGAAGGTAATGGTATACCACACTGCAAAGGACCCATTGGCTGAATCACTTTATTAACAGCTCTTAAATCTGCTACCATTCTCCATTTCCCTGACTTCTTTTTTTTTTTTTTTTTTTTTTTTTACCACACATACTGGAGAACTCCATGGGCTGGTAGACTCTTCTATGTGACCAGCCTCCAGCTGCTCTTTTACCAATTGTTTAAGAGCCTCCAATTTTTCCTTTGTTATGGGCCACTGCTCTTGCCACACCGGATTATTTGATAGCCATTTCAAGGGTAGGGCTGTTGGAATTTCAGCAGTGGCCCCTAGTATAAATTTGGAAACTCTGTGCCTGGGGAGTCCTGTGCTTGGACACTGGACATAACTTGTGATTGCTCTTGAGTACCCATATCAATACCATGTACATGTACATCCATCATTTCATCATCTGCTGTTTCTGGGATGGCAGGAATATTAATTTGAGTACCCCATTGTTGTAGAAGATCTCTTCCCCATAAATTTATAGGTATATCATCCACATAAGGTCTTAATTTCACTTTTTGCCCTTCCGGTCCAACATATTCAATCCATTGTACATTTTGCTTAACATGGGATACTTTACCAATCCCTGTAAAATATGTATGGACCTTTTGAAGTGGGCAATTTCGATTCCAAGAATTATGAGATAGAAGTGATATCTGCTCCTGTGGCCACCAATCTTTCAATTTCAGTTCCATTCATTAGTACTTTTAATTTTGGTCTCTGGTCATTTACCATTGTTTGCCAAAATACACCTTTTTCAGTACTCCCAAATGCTCTTGTTTTTTGTATTGGAGCAGACTTGCCCTTAGCATATGGAAATAACAGCAGCTGAGAAATTTTATCCCTGCCTTAATCGTCACCTCTTTCCATATGGATACCATAATTTTAATTTCTTCCTTACACTCTCCATCTATAACACCTGGATGTACCAAAAATCCTTGACAAGTAAATCCCCTTTTTCCAAAGATTAAACCTATTGTCCCTGATGGTAAAGGACCATAAACCCCTGTGGTCAACATATAACATTCATCTGTTTTGGATAATGTTACGGACTTGTCTGTGGCCAGATCTAAAACTGCACTGCCTTCATTAGCATGGAAAAGATCGACCACATTTAATTTTGTTCTTCCTGATTCCTTATTTCCCTCTGAGTGGCTGATGGACAACAGTTCAGATTTTTTGATTTGGGACCTTGAACTGATAGACCCTTCCCCTCGTTTCCCTGCAAGGGGTTACCTGTGACATCTGTTTTTGATCTACAATCCCGGGACTAGTGTTTACCTCTTCCACACCTAGTACAAAAACCTGGAGACCTTGACCTTTCATTGTTATCAGAAACCATTTGTTCCCTGTTATGACCATGTACTGTAGCACCATGATACCTGTTATTTTTAGCTCTGAAATCAGTTTGAGCTCTGGAAGTTGTAGCTGTACAGTCTTTTTGGAAATGACCAAATTCACCACATTTAAAGCATCGATTATAACCCCGAGCAATGGCTTGTCCTATAATATTAGCCTGATATTCTTGAGAATTAATATCAGTTGTTTCTCTTATCCAATCGTCTATTGGGGCTCCTCAAGCCTTTAATGGTCTAATTATTCTTTGGCATTTTCAAATGCCAAGGTATTTATTAACTCTTGTCTGATATCAGGGTTTGGTACATCTCTATCCACAGCTGAAGTCAACCTTTGTAAAACGTCAGTAAATATTTATCCTAGACCTTGTATAACCTTAATATATGAAACATATCTTTCTCCAGTTTCTGTAATCCTGTCCCTTAAACTGTATTACAGCATTATTCAATTGCAATATCATCCATATGAATTTGTTCCCTTAAGTCAGCATACCGTCCCTCAACAAGTATTTGATCGGTTGTAACATTTATTCCCCTTTCTATATTTTGTTGTGCTAACTTTGTAGCTTCATGTCTCCACCATAAAAACCATTGTAATTGCTGGCTACCTTCTAGCACAGCTAATAACAGTCCCTTCCAATCCTGAGGAATGACTCTATGGTGCATTGCCCAATTATTAAGCATTTGCTTGACAAAGCCTGAATGGATACCATAAGACACAATACACTCTTTGAATCATTTCAAATCCAACATATCAATTGGATACCATGTTAATTCTGGATTGGGTTTACCTTCATTAATACCAGTCCTATTTTGATAAATTACCAGAAAAGCTAATGGTGCCTGTGGAGTACCAAGCGTCTCCTCTGAGGGCGCACTTGGTTTCACACCATTACTTGCCTGATCTTCTACTGTTGCTGCTTCATGTAACATCTTTGGAGACCTAGATAAGAAAGTGCGAGGTGCAGGATGGGGCCGCACTATGCATTGCAACTCCTTCTGCTTCCCTGTTTCAACCATTGGCAAGTTGTCAGTTGCAGTTACCATCTTTGGCAAATTTTTCTTTAGCTCCTCAATCTGTATTTGCAAATTTTCTAATTGTTAGGCTGACTTCTTTATGATAAGCCAATAAAAGAAGAAAAAGCAAACAATATTAAACATCTGGTCTGACTGGAAAATAGGATAGAATTCAGTTGTAAACAATGCCATTTTGTCAACCACCAGTTCCATAGTTTCAAAATTGGCAGTTTCTTCTACAGTTTTGAAAGCCAAATTACCCATAATGCTTTACCTCGTTGGGTGCCACCTGTAACAGTATATTTTAATTATTAAACATTTATTAATAACTATATTCACTTATAACAAATACACTTATTTAATTACTATTCCTACAAATTACTACAACCCCTATGAATGCCTACAACCCCTAAGACCTAGCCACTAAACCTATTGATAAGGATACAGTCTCTGGAGCAAGTCCTCGGTCACCAGGAACACAGTCTCTGGGGTAGACTCTTTAATGCACTTAGCAGTCCTTTTTCTGGAATATCTCAGATGCAGGTTCATCAGGGTAAATTGGCTCAAAGTCTCAGCTTAAATAAGGCTTGAGGCTTTTCTCTCTGGGAGACCTCAGCCGTCTGTAGGCCAACTTATTTCCTTCATATCAGCAGCTCTGCTGCTCGGCCTCAGTCTTTAAAGCTGGCCACAGTTCCATTCAGGCCACTGTTTGGACAGGTCAAACACCTCTAGGCAAAAACTGAGCCACAGGGCTTAGTCCTTGGCCTTTTGCTGTCCTGCTGAGGCTTTATCTGCTCACCAGCTTCCTTCTGCCTCAGGGAGATCTGGCCATTGGTCTACCAGCACTTTCTCCAGCAGGACTCTCGGAGCTCTCTCGTATTGGGGGCCCTTAGCATGCATCACTCCAGGCTCATCCACTAGTCCTTAAAAAGGATCACTCCTTATTCCACCTGCTTCAGCTTAATTTGGGCTCTGCCCCCTTAGCAATTGAAAACAATGCCAGGTCATAAAGTCTTTACTTGTTTCACGTGGCTTCAACCTTGTTTTTCAGTCCATAGAAGCTGATAAGCTAATTGCTCACAGCCAAGTTGATCTTCATGCGCCGGATTAAGAGACTATATCAGAAACCTAGATATTCACTAAATCTAACTTATATTAATCTATCAACCCCTACAGGAAAACTTTAGCATTAAGGTTTCACATTAAGGACAAGTTTGATCTTTTAATTGCTGTGGACAGTTTACCATTTAAATCTGTATTTGAAAATCACTAGAAATTCAAATCTGTATTTAAATGTGATTGAAGATCACTAGAAATTCAAGGTAAAAGTATTAACAATGTACCTTTCCATAAAGAGTGTTTACATGAGTATTAAAAGTTAACCAAGCATGCTGACATAGAAACAGGCTGGTTTATCAATGGAATTTAATCAAAGACCCAGAATAAACCCACACACCTACAGTCACTTAATAAGCCAAAATCATACAATGGAAAAAGGAAAGCATCTTCACCAAATGGTGCTGGTCTAATTGGATGTCAACATGTAGAAAAATAGGAATAAAGCCCTATTTAGAACCCTGCACAAAACTTAAGCCAAAGTGGATCAAAGACCAAAACATAAAACCAAACATACTAAATCTAATAGAAAAGAAAGTGGGGAAAAGCCTCAAACTCATTGGCACAGGTGGTAAATTCCTGAACAGATTCACCTATAGCTCAGACTCTAAAGCCAACAATCAATAAATGGGACCTAATGAAGTGGAAAAGCTTCTATAAGGCAAAGGACGCTGTCATTAGAACAAAACAGCAGCCTATAGATTGGAAAAAGATCTTCACCAACCCTACATCTGACAGAGAGTTAATATCCAAAATTTACAGAGAACTCAAGAAATTAAACACTGAGAATACAAATAATCCAATCCAAAAATGGGGTACAGAGCTAAATTGAGAGTTCACAAAATTAGAATCTTTAATGGCTGAGAGACACATGAAAAATGTTCAACATCCTTTGTCATCAGACAAATGCAATTCAAGGCAAGTCTGAGATTCCATCGCAAACCTGTCAGAATGGCTAAGATAAAAACCTCAAATGACAGTACATGCTGGTGAGATTGTGGAGAAATGGGAACACTCCTCCATTGCTGGTGGGATTGCAAACTTCTACAACCACTATGGAAATCAGTCTGGTGATATCTTAGAAAATTTGTAATAGCTGTACCTTATGACCCAGCCATACCACTCCTGGTCATATAATGAAAAGATTCCTCAAGGACATTGCTCAATAATGTTCACAGCAGCTTTATTTGTAATAGCTATAAACTGGAAACAACCAACATGCCCTTAAACAAAAGAATGGATTTAAAAACTGTGGTACATTTACACAATGGAATACTACTCAGCTATCAGGAAAAGGAAATAATGCAATTTGCAACCAAATGAATGGAACAAGAAAAGCTCAACCTGATTGAGCTTACCCAGACCCCAAAAGATACACATGGTATGTATTCACTTATAACTGGATGTTAGCCATATAGTAGAGGATAACTATCCTACAACCCACAGACCCAAAGGAACAGGAACCTAGTATAACTATCCTATGAGAAATTCCACCCAGTAGCAGATCAAAGCAGATGATGAGACATATTGTCAAACATTAGGTGGAGCTCTGGGAGCCTTATACAAGAGAGCAAAGAGGGATTGAGAGACTCGGAATGATCAAGATCAACACATGAAAATCAAGAGAATCAATCAGCCTAGGCCCCTAGAGGCTTACAGACACTGAAACACTAACCAAAAAAAAAAAAAAAAAAAAAAAAGAAGAAGAAGAAGAAAAAAAGCTTAGACTAGACCTAGACCCCTCTATACAAATATAGAGGATAAGCAACTTAGTCCTCCTACAGGTCCCTTAACAAGTACGGATTGGACAATCGCAGTTATGGATTTTGTTACCTGTTAGTGGGATACTTTACCCTAGTGGAGCTGCCAAATCCGGCCCCAGAGCAAGAGGAAGCTCTTAGCCCTTATGTAACTGATGAACTGAGGGGGACTAATATATGGGGTCCCCCCACACCAGAGGAGAAGGATAGGTAGGAGAGGTGGTAGAGGGTGGGAGGGTGAGACCAGGAAGGGAGGAAGGAAGGGGTATGTGATAGAGATGTTACCTGAATTAATAAATAAATGTATTTAAAAAATTAACCATGTATAGGGATATACATGTGATCTCAGCACTCAGAAAGCCATAAAGCAGGAAAATGTTGATTTCAAGACCAGCATGTACAACAAAGTGAGACCTTATCTCAAAAAAAAGGTCAAAATTAAATTTGAGAGTTTTGGAAATTAACCGAAGACTTAACACAATTACAAAGAACATTTATGCAAAAAAAAGTGTCTGGCTCTCAATAAGAAAAGCAGAATTTCTGTGACTTTTAACATGTCCTCTACCATGATCCTCACTGATACTCTGTGATAGGTTTGTAAACCATCAGAGATTGTAGCACATGCACAGAAAAAGAAATCCTAAAATATTCCTAAGGAAAGAAAAGTTTTGGTTGTACTAAACATACATTAAGTCAAATCTAGAAACTACATCCAAAGAACTAAAGAAGAACAGAAGTAAAGATTTAAGTAATGTATGAAACTTATGCTTCAACACATGTAGACTAGTATTAAGACACAGATAATAAGAAACAACCACATACAAAATCCTCATGTTGGTAATAAAATAAGTGGGCAACAGGCATATAACTCAATGGTAGAAGGCTTGACCCACATACTCAGAACCCTGCCTTCCATCTAACACTGGAAAAAAAAAAACAAAACAATGGAAATATGTATGACACAAAGGACCCTCAATAATGCACTTCGACCAACAAGAAGTTTGCTAAGTTGAAAATGATCTCATTAAGATTATATAGTCCAGGTACCAAAAGTGAAAAAAAAAACAGCTAAAAATGGAAAAAATAAATTAGATAAGAGAGGATGGAAAGCTGCACTTATATAAATTTATACATTAATGAGAGTCCAAGAAGGAAAATAGAGAAAAGGGAAAATTTGAAAAATTATGGCTCATTGTTTTCTAAATATAAAGAAAAATATTAAGGTACCCAACAAGAACATTAACAAGCTCCAAATAAGATAAATTAAAGATAAGCATGTAATTCCAAGGAACAAAGCAGAAACTTTCAAATAACTAATAAAAGAGAGTGCTGAAGACGGTGAGAGAAATATTGACAACATGCTCCTCACTGTAAACTCTGCAGACCAGAAGGCAACAAAATATATATTTATGTATATTATAATATATATTTATGTGTGTGCATAAGTACATATACACTTAGTAATGAAACAAAATATTTAGTAATTCCATATCTACCAAAATACATCCCTTAAATTGAGAAATGAAGACAGTTCTAAGCAAATACAAAGTAGGATAAACATTTTTTTTGTCATACAGATACTCCTAGAAAGGTGCTAAGGAGACTCCTTATATAAAAACAGAAGATATCAGAAACAAAATAAATTCACACAAGGAAACAAAAAATCCACAAATAAAGTAATATCTGTAAATCTAAAATAAAACACAAATATATTTTGCATGTAATCCTTATCTTTTATTTGATTGATAATATCATTTCAATGAAAATTTCGTGTTGATAGTCTCATATATTATAATTATGGAGCAATTGTAGAATGATAGCATGCAGGAATTTTCTATCAACACCCCACAAAACATCAACAGTGAAAAGAACCTGAGAATCCCTGGAAACAACTTGGAAGCACACACTGCCTACTGGCCTGAAGCTAAGGAAAAACACACAAGTTTGTGAGTTTCAGGATACAATCTGAGAAAACACTAACAGAAGTCTCTCAGAACTTTGTATGGGATTAAAGGAACACGAAAAGCCATAAAACCTTTCTCCTTTGTGGAAAAAAAGAATGAAGCATATTTATGAACAGAAAAGATCAAATCTTCTGTAACTTAAATCTAATTAAATTGTGAAGGTAATTCCCTTTCAATTCTGGTCAGTGAGGACTGGGGGTGGGACATAAAAAAAACAAAACCAAAACAAACAAATAAACAACATAAACCTCATGAAATACCAAGGAAACAACTTATACAATGATTTTCCAATAACTGACCCAAAACAAGATCTATAAATTGCTAGAGAAATAATTCATATTACTATCTTAAGAAAGTTCAGTTAACTATAAGAACAGAAAATGTTTAAAAAATCAGAAAATCCCTACATAGACAAATTATAATTCTTTCATAAAAGAGAAATAGAAACTAGAATTTTAAAGTCCAGAATTTATAAGCTGAATAGTAAAACAACAGACTAGTTCAAGCAGAAAAAAAGAGTCTTTACTTAAAATCAGGTCATTTGAGGGGCTGGCCGGCCAGAGAACCCAGGTTGTATTTCTAGCACCCAGATGTTGTCTTACAACCATCTGTAAGATATAATGCCCTCTTCTGGTCTCTGTGGATATTGCATACAAGTGATTTATAGACTTGCTTAAAGGCAAAATACCCATATATAGAAAATACTTTTAAAAGAAAAAAATAGATCATTTCAAATTATCCACTAAATGAGAAAAATTACAAATAACAAGACTACCAGATTAAAATGACATCATCAAAAGAAATAATATAAAGATTATAGTAGTTACAGAAGAAGAAACAAAAAGACAGAAAGCTGAATGTAATGGTGGAAAAGTCCCCATATCTGTAGCACAATATGGACATCCATATATACAGGGTTCAAATATCCAAAAAAAAAAATCTTCCCAAAAGTGACAAAGACATATTATAATAAAAAATAAAAGTATAACTAATCACCAAAATTTACCTTGCTAGCACCAATCACTAAGAGTCATGCTGTATCTATGTACCTATGCTACAATTATATTTAACTATGTTAAAGGGATAAGTTTAAAAGAATAAAGAGGGGATAGACACATCACACATAAGGGATCCTTTACAATAAAAATATTTCTTAAGAAAAAAAATTACAGACCAAGAGAATATACAGTGATGTATTCTATCTTTTAAAAATCACTATGGAAAGCTGGTCTTTTTTACATGGGCATATTTATATGTACAAGATAGACTTCAAGTCAAAATTAAGAGATAAAGTAAATTCATTTTAATAAGGAAAAAAATTCGTCAAAAATATATAAATATATATGCACCAAATGTTAGTAATGTAATTTTATACCACAAACAGTATGGGGAAGGGAATATAAACCCATATAAAATAAATAATAGGATGTTATGTCAGTATTCCAGTTTCATCAATACATACATTTTCCAGACAAAAATATCAGATAAATTTCATACTTGAATTGTACCATAAGCTTAGGACTAGATGAACATTAGCGGTGGAGTTCTAGCAGATCATTAATCACAATTTCCCTGATGAGCATGGAAGCAACAATTCTTAATAAAATTCTTCACCAAAGCCACAAATACATTTTATTTTTTTATTAAATACTTTATTTTTTTCTTCAAGTTACATCTCAGTCACAAACCCTTCCCTATTCCCCCTTCCTGTCCCACCCTCTTCCCCCCAACAGCTTCCCCTTTCAGTCCAACAAATGGTTCCTTCTCTAATAACAGTAATACTATACAAAACAACAGAAATAAATATGCCACATTTATGAGAGTTAAATGGCCCAGTATACCTTCCCAATGTCCAGTTCATACATATTTGGCCCCTGACTTTAACTTTCTACCATCTAACCATCTCCATGAATTTAAAGTTGTATAAATGACTTAGCTTTCATACTAACTTGCATCATTATTATAACCATCTTCTTAGATCTAGAACGCCCTCTTGATTCCTAAACAACTCAAAATTTAACTATGAGACTCTAGCTGTCTATTCTTCAACCACCTCAGAGACCTGAGAGGGATAAATATATCTGATTACATAGGAAGTGCAGGGCCTGCAGCTTTCAATACTAAGAAATGACAAACCAGTGACTGTCTGGACAGTTCCCCTTTTCTCTCCACACATTCCAGCATCAGTCTTCAGCCTTTTGGTCCTGTTTCTCTGACAGACATTGATTGTAGAGCAGGAATTATGAAGGACTTACCTAACCTGTCTTGGCAGAGCTAGGCTGTCGACTTCCCTGCTACCAAGTTTTGTCCTTTTTGGACAGCAGTCTGTCTGCAGTTGAAGCAAGGAGTTTTTTCATGCCAAGAGATAGGCTTGCCACTAATTCAACCATCTCACACTGGAGATTCTTCGATGCTTATCTTCTACTTGGAGTAGAATAGGGGGTGCTGTCAGGAGCTGATATGTCTCAATATAAAAAAAAATCTTAATTTAAGATAACATCTTTGAATGCCATATTCTGCAGATCTCTTGGGGTTTTTGAAGATGCCCTATCCATCTCTTGTATTTAGATAAGCAAATGATGCTTGTCTCTTAACAACTTGATTACTGAGTAGTTTAGAGAATATCTGTGATAGACTGTCATAGTAGCTAACAAAGTGACATGCATGCATGACTAGGAGTTTGTTTTTCTTAACTATCCTAAACAGTTTTAGACGGTTGGTATCAAGAGGCCAGAGCTTCACATTTTACTTTTAAGTATCTCTAGGTATGATACCATTAGGAAGCGTTACCTTTAATTTTGTATCAATATACAAAGATCTATTCACTTGTGGCTAAATATACCCTTAATTTTGTATCAATATACAAAGATCAATGCCTATGTAGCCCAATACAATCTTAATATTACGTCCATATACAAGGGTCAATACCATTGTGGCCAACTATAATCTTAATTTTGTATCAATATACAAAGATCAATACCGATGTAGTCCAATACGATCTTATTTTTGCACAATAAACAATGGTCAATACCACTTTAGCCAAATATACTACTAATTTTGTATCAATATACAAAGGTATAAGGGCATATTCAATAATCTGTCCCTTCTTCTTGGTCCTTCCTGTGCTATGTCTATGTCTCATTTTTCTCAAGTCCATGCACTCCTACATAGGAGAGAAAGAAGGATACAGAAAAGGAAAAGTAGGAAGTCTCTGGGTCTAACCTCCAAAACCCATTAAACAGGACCATTTAACAGCTTGTAATCTCTTCCCCTAAATAACAGAGTATTCAGTTATCCTTCAAATAACCAAAAAAGGGGGGGCGGATAAACACCCTCCCCACCCTCTGGGCATGGGACGTCGCTCTCTTAAAATGACTTTCTGCTGATTTCGGTCATAGTAAACCGGTTTGGGGCCCGAACCAAAATGGAAAAATGGTTAAAAATGTTAGTACAATCCTTTTATGTTCAGTCCTTCTGTTCTCAGATGTTTAGATGTCCTAAGGAGTTTGTAGGCCGAAGCTGATCTTGCAGGCTTTACTGAGGTTCTGGCTGGGGCATTGTGTAGAGCTGAACGGTCTTAGCGATATTGAGTTGTTGTGGTTGCAGGCTTTTGATGGAGACAGCTATTGAGGGAGTCTGTCAGGCTGAATCAACTGGGTCACTCGTCTTCTTTGGTGTCTGATTCTGTTTTCTGCTGAGGTTTCCATTGTCCATTTGTCCCTGGGTTCCTTTAATGGATGCTTTGATTCTCCTGGAAAGATAAGAGCAGAGCCCTGCCCTAATCCTAACTCAGGGAAAATTACCGTCTTTTTTTTTTGGGGGGGGGGGCTAGGTAATATTTCTCCTGAAGCAAATTTGGTTTTTTTTGACAATATATAAAGTGTTATACTTCAATCTGGGTTAAAGAAGAAATTATTTTGTTATTTTGGAGCTAAACCAGCTTTAGTGTATATATTTTGAGATCTCAAAGGACAATTTGTTTGTATTGAGTAGGCCTTTTGTAAGTAGCTTTTAAACTTAGGTCCTTCCAAACCCTATGTTTGTGTCTCTGCATTCTAATTATTGGGATCAGAGACCTGTGGTTCCCATCTGAAGGGATTAAAGATGTGTTCCACCACTCCTGGATCGAAGTTTTTCTCTATTTAGAGTTTGTTTTGTATCAGGCTGACCTTGAGCTCTAAGATCTGCCTGTTTCTGTCTCTAGTGTGTTGGCATTAAGGGTGTACTCTTCTTGAATGATGGTATTAAGGGTGTGCACCCTCACCACCCTGTTCCGTGTAACTCTAGAATTTATAAGACCACTAACTCTATGGTGCTCCTCCCGTCTCTGCTGAAGTTAAAGGCATGAGTTAACACCACAATTCTCATGTATTTTACCTTAGCTCTAGGTTTTTTCGACACTTGGAGGTTTATAAAACGAGGTTGAACGGCTGTATCCTTTATTTTATTTACAGTGTTTTAGCATTGTTACCTGCCTTTTTTAAAATTAATAAATTTATTTGTTTGTTGCTTCAGGTTACATCCTTATCATATTGTCCTCTTTTCCTGCTTCCCAACCCCACCCTCTCATGCTCTACCCCCTGACCCTTCCATCTTGTTCCTCTGGGGTGGAGTGTCCTGCATAACAGTCTCCCACCACAGATCAGGAGTCATATGAGGGCCAAGAGCCTCTTCATTCACCGGGGGCCTATGAGGCAGTACTGCCAGTGAAAGGTGTCTCCTTGCTACTGGGGGAATACTAAAAAAAGACCAACAAACACAGAAACCGACAAAAACAAAGAATAACAACAAAAAAGAGAGGAAAAAGAAAAGGGAAAAGGAAAAAGAATAAGAAAAAAAGGAAAAGGAAAAAGAAAAAGAAAAATAGAAAAAAAAGTTTATGTCCATGTTCCTTTTGGTGTGTTGGTTGTAGTACAGATATCCTGTACGACATAGCTAAAATCCTACTATAAGTGAATAGATGCCATGTGCATCCTTCTGAGTCTGGGTTAGCTCACTCAGGATGAGCTTCTTTAGATCCATCCATTTGGTTGCAAATTGCATGATTTCATTGTTTCTGATAGCTGAGTAATATTCCATTGTATAGATGTACCACAGTTTTTTAATCCATTCTTCAGTTGAGGGACATCTGGGTTGTTTCCAATTTCTAGCTATTACAAATAAGGCTGCTATGAACATAGATAAAGAGACTTCCCTATGTCTCTGTCAGGGGTCGTTTGGGTGTATACCCAGAAGTGGTATGGCTGGGTCCTGAGGCAAGGTTATTCCAAGATTTCTAAGATATCACCAGACAGACCTCCATAGTGGTTGCACAAGCCTGCACTTCCACCAGCAATGGAGTAGGGTTCCCCTTTCTCCATACCCTTGCCAGCATGTGCTGTCATTTGAGCTCTTTATCTTAGCCATTCTGACAGGTGTTAGATGGAATCTCAGGGTCGTCTTGAGTTGCATTTCTCTGATGATTAAGGATGTTGAGCATTTCTTCAGGTGTTTCTCGGCCATTAGGGATTCCTCCTTTGTGAATTCTCTATTTAGCTCCGTCTCCCATTTTTTGATTGGATTATTTGATTTCTTGGCATTTAGTTTCTTGAGTTCTTTGTAGATTTTAGATAATAGCCCTCTATCAGATGTGGGGTGGGTGAAGATTTTCTCCCAGTCTGTTGGTTGACGTTTTGTTCGAATGACAGTGTCTTTTGCCTTACAGGAGCTTTTCAGTTTCATGAGGTCCCATTTATTGATTGTTGATCTCAGGTCCTGAGCTGTTGGTGTTCTGTTCAGGAAGTTGTCACCTGTGCCAATGAGTTCGAGGGTTTCTCCTACTTTTTCTTCTAGTATATTTAGTGTGGCCGGCCTTATGTTAAGGTCTTTGATCCACCTGGATTTAAGTTTTGTGCAAGGTAATAGGTATGGGTCTAATTTCATTCTTTTGCAAGTGGACATCCAGTTGGACCAGCACCATTTGTTGAAGATGCTGTCCTTCCATTGTGAGGTTTTGGCTTCTTTGTCAAAGATTAGTTGGCCATAGGTGTGTGGGTCAATGTTTGGGTCCTCAATTCGATTCCATTGATCCACTGGTCTGTTTCTATACCAGTACCATGCTGTTTTTATTACTATTGCTCTGTAGTACAGCTTGAAATCTGGGATGGTGATACCTCCAGATGCTTTTTTATTGTACAGGATTGATTTAGCTATTCTGGGCTTTTTGTTGTTCCACATGAAGTTGAGAGTAGCTTTTTCCAGGTCTATAAAGAATTGTGTTGGTATTTTGATAGGAATTGCATTGATTCTATATATTGCTTTTGGTAGGATAGCCATTTTTATTATGTTTATCTTACCAATCCATGAGCATGGGAGATCTTTCCATCTTCTAAAGGCCTCTTCCATTTCTTTCTTCAGGGGCTTGAAGTTCTTGTTGTATAGGTCCTTTACTTGCTTGGTTAGAGTTACCCCCAGGTATTTTATATTGTTTATGGCTATTGTGAAGGGGGGTTGTTTCCCTTATTTCTTTCTCAGTATGCTTGTTTGTTGTATAAAGAAGGGCTTCTGATTTTTTTTTGAGTTAATTTTGTATCCAGCCACCTTGCTGAAGTTGTTTATCGGCTGGAAGAGTTCTTTGGTGGAGTTTTTGGGGTCGCTTATGTATACTAACATATCATCTGCGAATAGGGATAATTTGACTTCTTCATTTCCAATGTTTATCCCTTTGATCTCCTTTAGTTGTCTTATTGCTCTAGCAAGAACTTCAAGATTTATATTGAAGAGATATGGTGAAAGTGGACATCCTTGTCTTGTCCCTGAGCTTAGAGGAAATGCTTCAAGCTTCTCTCCATTTAATTTGATGCTGGCCACTGGCTTGCTGTATATTGCCTTTATTATTTCTAGGTATGGTCCTTGTATGCCCATTCTCTCCAGAACTTTTAGCATGAAGGGGTGTTGGATTTTGTCAAATGCTTTTTCTGCATCTAGCGAGATTATCATGTGGTTTTTTTCTTTCATCTTGTTTATGTGGTGAATTACATTGATAGACTTTCGTATATTGAACCATCCCTGCATTCCTGGGATGAAGCCTACTTGATCATGATGTATGATACTTTTGATGTGTTCTTGAATTTGGTCTGCTAGTATTTTATTAAGTATTTTTGCATCTATGTTCATGAAGGAGATTGGTCTGAAGTTCTCTTTCTTTGTTGGGTCTTTGTGCGGTTTAGGAATCAGAATGACAGTGGCCTCATAGAATGAGTTTGGCAGTGTTCTTTCTGTTTCTATGTGGTGGAAGAGTTTGAAGAGTAATGGTGTTAGTTCCTCTTTGAAGGTCTGGTAGAATTCTGTGCTAAAGCCATCTGGCCCTGGGCTTTTCTGGTTGGGAGATTATTAATGACTGTTTCTATTTCCTTGGCTGTTATTGGGCTGTTTAAGCTGTTAATCTGATTTTGATTTAGTTTTGGTAGGTGGAATTTATCGAGGAAATTGTCCATTTTGCTTAGGTTTTCAAATTTGGTGGAATATAGATTTTTAAAGTAGAACCCGAATATTTTCTGGATCTCCTCAATGTCTTGTTATTTCTCCCTTTTCATTTCTGATTTTGTTGATTTGGGTTCTTTCCCTTTGCCTTTTAGTTAATTTGGCTAGTGGTCTGTCTATTTTGTTGATTTTCTCGAAGAACCAACTCTTGGTTTCATTGATTCTTTGTATAGTTCTTTTTGATTCTAAGTTGTTGATTTCAGCCCTAAGTTTGATGATTTCCTGCCTTCTGCTCTTCTTGGGAGTGTTTGCTTCTTTTTTTTCCAATTCACCCAGCTTAGCTGTTAATTCACTAATATGAGCTGTCACAATTTTCTTTTTGAAAGCACTTAGTGCTATGAACTTTCCTTGTAGCACAGCTTTCATTGTATCCCATAGGTTTGGGTATGTTGTGTCTTAATTGTCGTTGGATTTTAAAAAGTCTTTGATTTCCTTCCTTATTTCTTCCCTGACCCAGTGGTCATCCAGTAAGGAGCTGTTCAATTTCCATGTGTGTGTAGGCTTTCTGTTGATTCTTTTGCTGTTGAAGACCAGCTTTATTCCATGGTGGTCTGATAAGATACAAGGTGTTATTTCAATTTTCTTGTATCTATTGAGACTATCTTTGTGTCCAACTATGTGGTCGATTTTGGAGAAGGTTCTGTGGGGTGCTGAGAAAAAGGTGTATTCCTTTGTGTTTGGGTGAAACGTTCTGTAGACATCTGTTAGGTCCATTTGTTTCATGATCTCTGTTAGACTCAATATTTCTCTATTTGGCTTCTGTCTTGATGATTTGTCCATTGTTGTGAGTGGGGTGTTGAAGTCTCCCACTACTAATGTGTTGTGATCGACGTGCAATTTAAGTTTTAGAAGTGTATCTTTTATGAAAGTAGGTGCCTTTGTATTTGGGGCATAGATGTTCAGTATTGATATTTCCTCTTGATGAATATTCCCTTTAATGAGTATATAATGCCCTTCTTTGTCTTTTTTCATTAACTTCAGTTGGAAGTCTGTTTTGTTTGATATTAGGATGGCTACTCCAGCTTGCTTCCTGGGTCCATCTGTTTGGAAGACCTTTTCCCAGCCCTTTACTCTGAGGGGGTGTCTATCTTTGGTAGTGAGATGTGTTTTTTGTATGGAGCAAAAGGACGGCTCTTGCTTGCGGATCCACTCTGTAAACCTGTGTCTTTTTATTGGGGAGTTTAGTCCATTGATGCTGATGGATATTAGTGACCTGGGGTTGTTATTTCCCATTAGTTCGGTATAGGTGATGGTCCTGTGCCTCTTTTGGTTTAGTTGCTGAGGGGTTTTCTATTCTCTTTGTTTTCTTGGGAGAAGTTTTCTTCTCTGGGTTGGAATTTTCCTTCTAGGATTTTCTGTAGGGCTGGGTTTGTGGGTAGATATTGTTTAAATTTGATTTTGTCATGGAATATCTTATTTTCTCCATCTATGTTGATAGAGAGTTTTGATGGTTATAGTAGTCTGGCTGGGCACCTATGAACTCTCAGGGCTTGTAGGATATCTGACCAGGCTCTTCTAGCTTTTAAAGTTTCTGAGGAGAAGTCAGGTGTAATTCTGATGGGTCTGCCATTGTATGTGACTTGACCTTTTTCTCTTACAGCTTTTAATATTCTTTCTTTGTTCTGTACATTTGGTGTTTCAATTATTATGTGGCGAGAGGAGTTTCTTATCTGATCTAATCTGTTCGGTGTTCTGTAAGCCTCTTGGATTTTTATTGGCATCTCTTTTTTCAGGTTTGGGAAGTTTTCTTCTGTGATTTTGTTGAAGATATTTCCTGGACCTTGGAGTCGGGAGTCCTCTCTTTCCTCCATACCTATAATTCTTAGGTTCCATCTTTTCATTGAGTCCTTGATTTCTTGGATGTTGTGGGTGAGAGATTTTTTTAGCCTTCTCATTTTCTTTGGATGTTGTACTGATTTCTTCCATCGAATCTTCCATGCCTGAGATCTTGTCTTCCATCTCTTGCATCCTATTTTTCATACTCACATCCGTAGTTCCTGTTCTCATCCCTTGATTCTCCACTTCCTCTTTTAACTCTGACTGTGTTTTCTTTATTGTTTCTATTTGTATTTTCATGTCTTGTATGGTATTGTTCGTTTTGTACATTTCCTTCTCCAGGTTGCTTGTTTTGGTCTGAAAATCTTTCATTGCTTTGTCCTTTACCTGTTCAAGCTCTGTCACCTTGGCTTGGAGTTCTTTAATGGTGTTGTTCGTTGTTTTGACTTGTAAAATTGTGGCTTCTTTGAATTCCTTCATAGATTTAAGTTCTTCTTGAAGAGACTCTATCACTTTCCATAATGCAGAATTGTCATCGTTTTCATGTGTTTCTGTTGGTGTGAGGTCATCCGAATTAGATGAGCTAGGATAATTCTGCTTTGTTGGAGTCATATTTCCTTGATTTCTACTTTTTTCTTGGACCTTTGTCCATTGGATGCGTTTAGCTGTCTGTTCTTGTCGTTTTCTGTGCTTGGATCCACAGGGGATGCTTTGTTGCTGGGGACGAGTTGCTTGGCTATCTTTCGTTGCTTACAGGGGGATCTCAGCGTCATTGTGGTTTTAATAGCCTGAAGCACTGTGAGCTGGTGCAGCCTATTCCCAGGTGGTGAGTAATGGTCTGGGATTGTTTCACTGCTCCCAATTCAGACTTCTCTATGTTGCACACTGCGTTATCAGCCTGTAATGGTTCTGATGGTATGCACCTGTTTGCCCAGGCACAGATTCTGTGAGCTTTGTTTGTCGTCACGGAGGCTGACAGGGCCCGGCTCCACACCTAATATTCTGGATTTTCCAGAGTAAAGCTACGGTCCCCTGACTTCTGGTTTCTCACTAGGCTTCTCGCCACAGGCCTGGCCCCTCAGCCCTGCCCGCCTGTGCCGTGTTCCCTCCCTGTCTGCTCAGCCGCAGGTGCGCCGGGGCCTCAGACCCTCCTGCCGCCTGTGCGGGACTCCCTCCCTAGCTGCTCAGTCACGGGTATGCGGATCCCTGGCCCCTCTCACCGCCTGTGCAGGACTCCCTCCCTAGCTGCTCAGCTGCGAGTACGCGGATCCCCGGCCCCTCCCGCCGCCTGTGCGGTACTCCCTCCCTAGCTGCTCAGCCGCGAGTACAAGGATCCC
>CAJQZJ010033026.1:9068794-9094209 GCA_907164525.1 Lophiomys imhausi | reverse complement strand
GTGCGGTACTCCCTCCCTAGCTGCTCAGCCGCGAGTACAAGGATCCCCGGCCCCTCTCGCCACATGTGCGGGCCTCCCTCCCCAACTGCTCTGCCGTGGGTGCCCCGGCCCCTCCCGCCCGCCTGTGCCTGCTTCTCACCCTGACTGCTCTGCCCACCCGCTTCCCACTCTCTCGGATCTCTGCGGCTCGAGTGGCTGCGGACCACCCGCCGAGCGCCCTGTTTCTTCCTTGCTAAGACTTCCACTATCCCGCAAAGTTTCCTAAGTAGCTATAAGGACTTCCTGAGGTGTGGGGAGCCCAGTAGGCTAGTGGGCGATCACCATGTGGCCTCTGATTCTGCCTGCTGTGAGTTGGGGTCGATCTTACCAGGTGCCTCTCCAAATGGGTGTTCCCGAATCTCGGATTTAGTGGCTTCCGTGTCTGAGAGAGATGGGGGGAGAGCCTTATCCTGGGACTTTTAACAGTCCCTTGGGAGCTGTAAGTGTTCCCGGAGGGTCTAGCCACTCCGGTTTTTGCACAGTGTCCAATAACTCTGTGTTTCTTATGGCTCTTTAATCCCACGTTCAAAATGCGTCAGTGTAGGTCTCCGCCATTTTGGCCCCCCCCACAAATACATTTTAAACGGTCATGTACCATGATAAAATTAGCTTTATTACAGAGATACAAGGATAGTTCAACATATACAAATCAGTATGTTTAATGAACATGTACATTTATGTGACATAGGCTCAAGAACAGAAATTACATATTCATTGCAATAAATAAACACAGAAACAGCCTTTTAATAATGTTTATCACCTCTTCATGAGAAAAAGACTTGTGCCGGGCGGTGGTGGTGCACGCCTTTAATCCCAGCACTTGGGAGGCAGAGGCAGGCGGATCTTTGCGAGTTCAAGGCCAGCCTGGTCTACAAAGCGAGTCCAGGACAGCCAGAGCTGTTAAAGAGAGAAACCCTGTCTCGAAAAACCAAAAAAAAAAAAAAAAAAGACTCCAAGGAAACTATCCAGTGATAGAAACACTATAAGTTAATATAATAAAGGCTACAAACATAAAATAATAGCCAACATCCTACTCAATGAGACCAAAACTGAAAGTGCTTCTTCTAAAATTAGAAGACATATATTGTCTCTGAATTCTTATTCAATATAATATTTGAATTTTTATCCTGGGAAATAAAGCCATGAAAACAAAGGGTAGATTAAGTGAAATAGTTTAATTCATTCCTACTGCAGGCAGTATGAACCTATATTTAGAGGGCACTCACATTCGAACCAGAGAGGAAGACAAACTTTGAGCTGACAAACACTTCCCGTGTAATAGCAGGATATAAAGTCAACACACAAAGGTCAACAGATTTTCTATATAATAATAAGGAACTTTCTGAGCATAAAACTGGTCCCATTTACAAGGACCTCAAAAAATAACAGCTAGAAATAAATCTCACTAAGGTGGCAAATGAGTTCATCAATGAAAACCTTAAAAAATCTTCCGAAACAAATCAAAGACAGTAGAAGATGAATTGGTAACATTAGTGTTAAAAAATAGCTTTGTAACTGAAAGTGATTTTCATTATCAATGTAATTCCTATCAAAATTCTAAAGATTTTTTTTTCAAATAATGTTTTTAAATCTTAAAATTCACACAGGTGTACAAAGAATTATGCCCAAGCAAAACAATTCTAAGCAGAAAAGGCAATGTTGGAATTGCCACAGTATGTGACCTCAAACATATAATAGAGCCATTCTGATAAAATAGTATCATACTTGCACAAAAATAGACACAAAAACAAATATACTAAATAAAAACAAAAGCAATAAACAGACATAAGCCCATACATTTATGGCCATCTTATTTTTTGACACAAGCACCAAAATCATGCATTTGTTAAAAATCCAATAAAAGCACCATCTTTAACAAATGTTGCTGGAAAAACCTAATATGCACATGTACAAGAATTAAACTAGATTCCTCTCTATCACCCTGCATAAAAATTCCTTCAAAACAGATAAAGGCTAACATGAAGGATTGAAACTGCTACAGGGAAAGACTTCAAGCTACAGAGAGAAAAGAACTTTCTGAAAGGAACTCCAGTAGGTCAGAAAATAATAGCAAGAATTACAAATAGTATTACATTAAGTTAAGAAATTTCTCCACAGCAAAAGAGACAAAATCAAAGCTATTCAGATGGCTCAGCTGATACAATCATTTGCTCGCAGAAGAGCTGGGCTTGGCTCTGAACTGTGGCACACAACTACCACTAATTCCTGGGTCTGTACACAGACATGGTGCACATACTCTCATGAAGGCTAAAACACATAAAAACAAACAAATGTTTTCTACTAAAGAGTGAAGATTCAGCCTACAAAATGGGAGAAAATCTTTGTCACTTATACATCTGAGAGGGAAATAATATCAAGGATATGTAAAATACTTCAAATATTAACCATCAAAATCATAATGTAAATTTACTATAAGAGTAAAACAAGTCTTTAACGATGATGCACAAATAGCCAACAAATACATGAACAATGATCAGCATTCTTAGCCATTAAGGAAATGAAAATTAAAAGGCTGGAATTCCATCTTTTCCCTATCAGAAAGGCTTAAGGAAACAGACAGCATTCCTAGTGGAAATTTCTCAGGTAGTATAGTGTTTGTCTTCCAAACATAAGGACCAGAGTTTGACCTACAAAACTCAAGAAGTCATACGTGGTGGCACATGCTTGTGATACCATTGAAGGAGAGGCTGAGACAGGTTAGGATCCCTGGTACTCACTATCTAGGTATCCTAACCTCCAGTTCCAGGTCAGTGAGAGATCCTATATCAAAACAAACAAAAGCAAACAAGCAAGAAGCAACAACCACTACAAAACAAAAAAAGAAGTGAACAGAATCTTAAAAGACATCCAAGATTGACTTCTGGCCTCAATATGCATGCACACATATGCATACACAGACATACACATGAAAAACAACAACAGAATTGCTGAAGAGGATGGGAAGAAAGGGGGACTTCTATATATAGTTGGTGATAATATAAATTAGTCCAGCCAAAATAAAAGTCTGTTTAGAGGTGCCTCAAAAAAATGAAATCACAACTACCATATGATAAGTGATACCATTCTTGGGAATGTAATTCAGTATAGAGTAGGGAATGTAAACATCCTTGTCCACAGTGAAAATTTTTAAATGGAGATGCTATGAAGCAGTTTTGATGTCCATTAACAGGTCAATAGAAAAACAGGCTTTTCTTCATCCATAAAGAATAAAATTATCACATTTACAGTAAAATATTTCAATGGAAACAAACTTCAATCATACTAAGTGAAAATATCCATACTCAGAAAGACAAAACATTTTATCTTCACTCTTATATTGAACACATATGCATAGACACACATGAATGGCATGGAAGTAGGAGAGGGAGGGAGAGGGTTAGCAGTAAGAAGTAGGATCAATAGAAGAGAGTAATGAGTGGATGGTGAATGTAATTAAAGTAGATGATATATTTTCATGAAAATGTCATGAAGCCCATCACTTTGTACAAGAAATATATGCTATTAAAGCAAAAAGAAACGATAGTTATCTAGCCATTTCTGTGATCTCTTACAGTCTGACACACATTAGTTGCATTCAAGATGCTAAAGATATCAGAATTAACTCCACTATGATTTCAACTTACTGACTTGAAACCTGTATATGGTATAAAATTCACCCTTTTCAGTAAAAGTATATTTTAAGTAACTACTTTTCATAATTAAAGCCTACTGACATAATTATGAAAATACAGTTAAAGCATTTTGAACAAGCTAACACATACACACACTTCTTCCTCACATGTGAGATACAGTCTCACAGTTTGAACATCTAGCCTTTGGTTTCTGTTTGGAATGGAACTGTTTTTTTATATTTATTCAATAGATATGTGTTTAATTAGATTTCTATTTGTTGTGTGAGTTATGTCAAGACATTGGGTCAAGGAATTGATCAATTTCAGCTAGGTTATTAAGTTGGACACAAAATGATCATTATTTTTGATAATAACACATTACTCTTATTTTTAAGTTAGATTGTCTACAGCCTTACTGTTTGGGTTTTGGTTAGTTTTGGTTTTTGTTTTTCAAGACAGGATTTCTCTGCATAGCTCTGGCTCTGCTGGAACAAAACTATAGACCAGGCTGGCTTTGAACTCATAGTGATCCACCTTCATTGGCCTCCTAAATGCTGGGATTAAAGGCATGCACCACCACTACCCAGCTCCCTTACAAATTTTATTAATCTTTTCCATGACTCGGGTTTGTTTTTCTTGATTTATTTGGTTTTGTTGAGCCCTGTTAACAGTTTCATTGGTTTAACATCACTATTTTTCTTCCCAGTTTACTTTGGATTAATTTTTTTTCTTTTTGTAGTTGCCTGAGGCAGAAAATAATAATTTTAGAACTTTGTTATACATAATTACTCTAAATTTCTAAGTGTTTTTTCATGCATCTTGAAGTTAAGTTGTATTAATTTACCTTAAAATAAATTTCAACTTTTTAAAACTTCTTTTCAAATGTTATTTACAAGTAAGTTTCTTTTGGATAAGGATTGTAGCTCAATGTAAAAGCACTTGCCTAGTGTATGTGAGACAGAGGGTTTGAACTCCTACATTGAAAAAAAATGTATGTTAGAATAAGAAAATTCAGTGGCCATGTGAGACTAAATTCCATCTCAGGTTTCCTAGCTAGCGCCAGATTGATCAGAACCCTATGCTGTCCTTATAGTTTATAAATGATTGTAGGTTTAACATGTTTAAAATATGATTTGTATTTTCTCTGAATATTTTCATGAAGGACATCATATTATGAGTTACCTTTGGAAGAGTATGTAAAATTAAAAAAAGGCCTTTGCTTTCTACTTTCATATCTTTTTATTTCTACTAATTTATTTACTTGGTGTGGGATAATTTAGTGAACATTGATCATATGAGTGCATTAATACAAAAGACTAAGTAATACTTAGGTATATAGTAACACACAGAAATTAAATTCTGTAAATCACTCAGTTTATAGGCATGTTCTTTTCAAATATTGTTACTGCCATAGCTTTCTGGTAACTCTCTTAACCATGTGAATGCAGTAATTTAAATTCTGAACATTTTTCATTGGACTAATAAAACTGTACCCTTTTGTGTTCTTTATGCATATATAACTTAAATGAAATGAACATTTAAAAATTTATAAATTCTTAAAACTTTTTCAGTTATATTGACTTAAAGTTTAATTACATTGTGGTCTCAAATAAGCATTATATGACTTCTTTATCGTAAGGATCTGTTCAAATCCTGTAAATTCCCTTTACATATCCTCAATTCATATGTATATAGGGTGGGGACTAGCATAGACCCCAGGGCCTTGTACAAGTTAAGAAAGTGTTCCACCACTGAACTACAGTCCCAACCCAATTTCACTAATTCTTTCATTTGTCATTGGCATTTTATTTGAGCATATCCATCAAGATTATTAGTTGCATATATTATTTTTCATTTCTGTAATTTGCATTAAGTTTTTTTACAACTTTATTTCCTGAAATTTTTGATTGTCTTTATTTTTATGTATTGCATATTATGCTTTGTAGTGTCTTTACAGTGATACCTTACAATCCTATAGATAATTACATCTGATCCATGTTGATCTTGGGACTTGCAAAATATTTTTCAATATTGAAAGTGCAATTTTTTGAATTTTTGCTATAATGAAAGATTTTCAATTCTGTCTAGAACATTTATGAATTATATGAATCTAGGTCTAATGCCATCTTTAATCAGTCTTTGTATGTAGCTGTAGTTCAAAGTCATAGTGGTTGCAAATTCCAGTTACTTCACCATGTTCACCACCATGGTGAACAATATGGTTCACCAAAAAAGGAGTTATGACTGGTTTGCCATCTGGTTACAAAAGAATTTAAGTTTTCTTTCATCCTCCTGATACTTTCCAAACAAAAGGAAATAACTTAAGCCACTGTTGTGTCCTACTAAGGATATAATTTTGGTTTTTCATTGTAACCTACTGATGTTGAGGAGAAAAATCAAATGCTCAAATCTCCACTGGAACCACTGATACTAAGGTGTTCTCAGGGTTAAACCAACAGTGATGACTAATATTGTCTCACACTAATTCTTATTGCTTGTGTGTTGGAGGCTGCTGGAGGGGTCTCAATGTTTCCCTAAACCCCATTGATATAACTATGATAGGAATCAAAAATCTACTCTCCTTTTGGTACCACTGGAAGGTGATGGGAGTTCAACTGACACAATACTGTCAAGGAAACAGATATACTATTATTACCAATGCATATATTTTTCCTATTCCAAATTGTCCTTACTTATGAAACATGAACACTGAGTAGATTTGGTATACACTAGAATACATTTAATACTACTTAAAAGGGAAAAAAATAACTTAACGCCAAATAGATATTAAGAAAATTCCATATTATACAGGAACTACTAGTTAGTATAGTAAGTGATGAAAAAAATGGGTTTGTAGATTTGAAAAGAAAGAAAAACATTTAGTCACAGATGACATAACTACCTGTGAAGAAATAAAAAAAAAAAAAACAAATCTGAAAGGAAAAAGCCTCTGAATTCGACTAGAAATTATCTAACCTATAATCAGAGCAGTGAATGGTGTTGTATCTTCCTAATTATCTTCAAGTTACTTCATTATGAATTAATGTTTGTTCAACTAGCTTACTTCCTAAAGTTTTTTTTATGCACCACCAATGTGCACAGGACTGTTCTTTCCTCGATGTAAATCACTGACATCACATGAATACAGACAATATAATGCTTATGTAAACTACCAAATGCAGAACTTGATGTTAGTCTGGTGTTATCTACAGATAAACTTGGGATACTAGTAGAATGATTGTATCATATGTCTATTTGAGATTCCTTACCTACTGTTTCCCAAAATTAAGAAACAAACCACTTTATAAGACTGGATTGCTAGAAAGAAAAACACATTCTTAATTTCTTTTTAAAAATAATGTTTATGAATGCCTATTTACTTGGACAAAAGGTAGAAACAAATCATTTCTCTTACGAAAATTGAGTTGGCTATACAATACAAATGAAGAAACTGTGTTTTTCCCTTGGAATTATAATTAGGCTTAACTTTCACTTAACCTGTCTAACTTGGAAACATTTGATTTACTGGCAAGGACTCAAAACTATAGACAGGGTAACACAACTTTGTAATCTACAAAGTTCTCAGTTTTTAAGAAAAAATTAGAATTTTGTGTTATGTTGTATTTATAGCTATTCTTGCTTCTGGGGGCCACATTAAGCCTACAAGACACAGGTTGAACATACCTGAATAGTTTAAACCCAATGTTGTCTTAATATCTTCTCTCACTCTAAAGTGGCGTATAACAGTCTACGACTTTACTGAAGGGTGCTTCTCACTTCTCATTGTTTAATAGTTGCTCTGTACATTTACACACTACTATTGGGTGGATATAGTTAACACTATTATTTCTTCACATGGAGTCTAACATGTGCCCATCAGGTGAAGAATAACTCTTGCAGGCAGCAGTTTTGTTATTGTGTTTGATTTTAATTTTTAAAAATAATTCAAATGCTACATGCTATTTGATTGGAGAATTTAACCCATTCGCATTCAAGGTAACTTCTGAAAAGCAATATTACCATTTTGTTAATTCTGGTGGTTCCGTAAGTCATTGTCTATTAATCTATCTATCCATCTATCTATCTATCTATCTATCTATCTACCTACCTATCTATCTATCCATCCATCTATCTACCTATCATCTATCTGTGATCAATGCCACTATCGCTTTCTCTCTCTTATTTCCCCCACCTCACTTTTTTTTTTTTTTTTTTTTTTTGGTTTTTCGAGACAGGGTTTCTCTGTATAACAGCTCTGGCTGTCCTAGACTCACTTTGTAGACCAGGCTGGCCTCCAACTCACAGAGATCCGCCTGCCTCTGCCTCCCAAGTGCTGGGATTAAAGGCGTGCGCCACCACCGCCCGGCTTTTTTTTTTTTTCCCCACCTCACTTTTAAAGGTGATTTTCAGGATCACATTTTAAAGGATTAAAAAATGCTTATCACTTATTATTATTTTATTTATTAGGATAGCTTTGGCCAGGTCTGGTAGCACACACCTTTAATTCTAGAACTTGTGATCAAAAGGCTGGTGTATCTGCGTTAGAGGTCAGCTTGGTCTACATGGTGATTTCTAGATGAGTCATAAATACATAATGAGACCATGCCTCAAAGAAATAAATTATTTATTAATTTATTTTTTCAAGTTACATCTCTCTCGAAGTCCCTCCCTCCCTCTTCACTATCTCTATCCTCTCCTTTTCCTCTGAGGAGGGGAGATCCCACGTATCAAACCCACCTGAGGACTAAAGAGTTTCCTCTTCTCTTGGGGCTTGATATGGCAGCCCACTTAGGGTAAGATGTTCAACGAACAAGCAACAGGGTCCATGATTCGCTGCTGGGTAGAGTTTTTCTAGGATAGTTTATTATAGCTTCCTGTCTGGGTCTTTGGGTAGTAGGATGCTTGACTTGTGTGATATATTTAATATTCATATATAAGAGAGTACATACCATGAGTATCTTTCTGGGTCTAAGTTAGCTCACTTAGGATGAGCTTTCTAGTTCCATCCATTCCATTGCAAATTGCATAATTTGTTTATGATAGCTGAGTAGTATTCCATTGTGTAAATGTACCACAGTTATATTTATCCATTCTTTGATTGAAGGACAACTGGATTGTTTCCAGTTTCTGGCTATTATGAACAAAGATGCTATGAATATTGTTGAGGTGATGCCCTTGTGGTTTTGTGGTGAATCTTTTGGATACATGCCCAGAAGTGGTATGTCTGGGTCTTGAAGTAGAACTCTTTCCAGTTTTCTAAGGTATCACCAGATTTATTTTCAAAGTGGCTGTACAATTTTGCAAGCACACCAGCAATAAAGAAGTGTTGCTCTTTTTCCACATCCTCACCAGCATGTATATGCTCTCTTGAGTTTTTGATGTTAGCCATTCTGACAGGTGTGAGATGGAATCTCAGAGTCATTTTGAGTGCATTTCCCTGATGACCAAGGATTCTGAGCATTCCTCAAGTGCCTCTCAGCCTTTTGTGAATTTTTGGTTTTGTTCTGTATGCATATTTTGATTGGATTATTTGGTTCATTGGTGTTTACTTACTGGAGTTCCTTATATCTTTTCAATATTAGCCCTCTGTTGGACGTGAGATTGCTGAAGATCTTTTCCCAATCTGTAGGCTGCCTTTTTGTTCTAATGACAGTGTCCTTTGCCTTAAGAATATTTTCAGTTTCATAAGGTCCCATTTATTGATTGTTGGTCTTAGAGTCTGAGCTCTTGGTGATCTGTTCAGGAAGTTGTCACTTGTGCCAATGGGCTTTTTCCCCACTTCCTCTTTTATTAGATTTAGTGTGTCTGGTTTTATGTTGAGGTCTTTGATCCATGTGTGCAGGGTGATGAACATGGGTCTATTTGCATTCTTCTACATGTTGATATCCAGTTAGACCAGCACCATTTCTTGAAGATGCTTTCCTTTTGCCATTTTAAAGTTTTTACTTCTTTGTCAAAAATTAAGTGACCATAGGTGTGTGAGGTGTGTTTCATGTAAGCAACAGGATGGATTCTCTTTTTGTATCCATTCTTCTAGCCTGTGACTTTTTATTGGGGAGTTGAGTCCATTGATGTTGAGGGAAATTAATGACCAGTGATTGTTAATTCCTGCCATCTTGATGTTGGTGGTATGAATGTGTGAATGAGCTTCTCTTCTTTTGGTTTTTGCTACAGTGGGGTTATATGCTTCCTGTTTTCTTGTGTATAGCTAACCTTCTTGGCTTGGAATTTTCCTTGTAATATCTTCTGTAGGGTTGGGTTTGTGCATAGATACTGTGTGAATCTAATTTTGTCATGGTATATCTTGTTTTCTCCATCTATGCTGACTGACAATTTTGCTGGGTTTAGTAGTCTGGTCTGGCATCTGTGGTCTTTTAGGGTCTGCAAGATACATGTCCAGTCCCTTCTGGCTTTTAGGGTCTCTGATGAGAAGTCAGGTGTGAGTCTGATTGGTCTGTCGTTATATGTTACTTGGCCCTTTTCCCTTGCAGCTTTTAATATTCTTTATTCTGTATATTTAGTGTTTTGATTATTATGTGGTGGCAGGCTTTTCTTTTCTGGTCTAATCTATTTGGAGCTCTGTAGGCTCCTTGTACAATTATAGGCATCTCTTTCCTTAGGTTTTGGAATTTTTCTTCTATGATTTTGTTGAAGATGTTTTCTGGTCTTTAGGGACTGGGAATCTTCTCTTTTTTTCTATTCCTGTTAGTCTGAGGGATCATCCTTTCATAGTGTCCTTGATTTCTTGAAGGTTTTGTGTCAGGACTTTCTTGGGTTCATATTGTCTTTGAAAGATATATCGATTTCTTCAATTTTATCTTCTGTTCCTGAGATTCTATCTTCCATCTCGTGTATTCTGTTAGTGATGCTTGTGTCTGTAGTTCCTTTTCTTTTTCCCAAGTTTTCCAGTTTCAGGGATGTCTCACCTTGTGGTTTTATTTGTTGGCTGTTGGTTTTGGTGGTGTTGTTTTAACTTTCCTTTACAGGTCTCAAAACATTCTATTCCTTCTCTTACCCTGTTTAACTATATCCTGCATTTCTCTGAGGGTTTTAATTCATTTCCATTACCTGTTCTGTTTTATTTTCTTGTTGGTTTTGAGGGAGTGGTTTTCCTCCCTTAAGACCTCTACCATTTTCATAAATGTAGGATTAAGGTCATTTTCTTGTGTTCCAGTTGTGTTAGGATTTCCAGGGCTTTCTGTAACAATATAACTAGGTTCTGAAGATGCCATTTTTGCATTTTTTTGGGGGGGGGTTGGTTTTTGTGATAATGTGCTTACACTAGCCTTTAGTCATCTGTTTGATCCTGGTTTTGTCTCGCTGTTCCTTGTGTCCACTGGCCTTGCTGCACTGGAAGATGCCTGTAGCAGAGCCTGGGTGGTCCTGTGAATCAGACACCCACCTCCGAATGATGGGTAGGTTATGTAATAAAAGACTGAATCTTGGAGAGTAGCTGCAGCACTTCTCAGCTGGCTGTGATCTGACTGGACCTATCGGCAGGGGATTGGTGTGGGTGAACCTGTATGGCCATGAGAACTGGTGGGTCTCCTCAGAAAGGCTGGTTGAGCTGTGAGCCAGAGGCTGGATCTGTATTTCACTGTAACCTGAGTTCTCTTCTCATTGACATTGTTGTTTTGGGTTCAGTAGCTCAGCTCCTGAATCATTCAGCAGTCATTGAGCTCCACTGGAACCATGGTCTGGGATCATACGTTATTCCTGCTGGGAGCCCCACCCAGGACAGAAGCCAGAGTTGGCAGTCCCCGTGGCTGGCTGTGACAGGAGCTCAGGTACTCAGATGGGTGATCCTTCCCAGTTCTCACCAGGGAAACCTTGACGAAGGCTGTGTTTGCAGTCAGCATGGTTCCTGGTCACTCAGATATTGTGCGCACTGTGTGCCACCATGTTGGGAAGTCAAGTCCAGTAAGAAATTCGCACTGAACTGTGCGCTCCCGTTGTCTGACTGTTCCTCTGAGGAAGGCAGGAATGTCCACAACATGGAGTCTAGAACTCAAGAATGTAGGCAGGGCCACAGACCTGGGACTGGAGTCATGGGCTGTAACCTCACATGATTCGGCATGGAGATCCTCTCCAGATGGGTGACAGAGATGGCTGTTCCTGTGAGCTGAGTGCACTGTTTGGTGTGGTGACCTACCTCAGTTTCTGCCATGGAAATTCAGACACGTTATGAGTTTCACGGTCAGTTCCGGAGCCTCACATTCATTCCACAGTCTCTAATATCAGCCACCCACCACTCAGATACCATGCTCACTGGATGGCACCATCTTGAAACCCAAGGATTGTTTTTACTTTGGTATTCATAATAAAGATTATGAACAAGTCTTTTACATTCTGATTTATTGTTTTTAATTTTGGGAGTGTTTATTATTAAATACAAGGCCTTACACATTCTACACAAGCATTCTACCTCTGAACTTTCTAAGTAGGTCCCTTTCCACTTTGACAATTTTTGAGGGCACAAGATCAAACCCAGGGTTGAATGCATCCTAGCTAAGCACTCTATTACTGAGCCAAAGATCCTGTCCATATAACATTTTGCATAAGGCAGATCACTTTTATCACCATAACTTTTAGGGAAAAAGAGAGTGAGTGGTCTTTGAAGATTCTCTTGTTTCTGAAGGACAGCTATGTTAAAAATAGTAATTCTTGGTTGGCAGCATTCCCCTCCATATAATAGCCTGAATATGGATTCATTTAGGGGTGACTGGAACATAGAAACTCTGACTGAATTAGTGGACTAAACCAAATTAGTAGATTAATATGAAAGCATTATTGAAGAATTGTGTAGGTCGCCAGCATTGTAATTTGTAGCTTGGAACCTTGTCTTATGCTTTTTATGTGTGTTCTTGTTTCTTGGTCAGTATGATGAAGTGAACATTCTTGCTTCATTTATAATTCATTCTGCCATGACCTTTTGCACTATAATAAACAAAAACAATAGAGGCAGTAGATCATGGACTGAAACCACCAATACCATGACCCAAAACAAATGTTTCCTCATTTTAAATTGTTCAAGTATTCACCACAGCAGTGAGAAGCTAAACTATTCTTTAGCACTTTAAATACCATCCTACTTCATGCCATGATGTTTCTTTTGAGACACACACTACATTATATGAGAAGACACAGATGTTTGTCTTTTGTTTTAAATATCCTCCAGTTTTGTTTTGTTTGGTGTGTGTGTGTGTGTGTGTGTGTGTGTGTGTGTGTGTGTGTCTGTGTGTGTAACACAAGATGAAAGTTATGTCCTGGGGCATAACATATAGATTAAACCTGGAGAAATGTGAGCTTCCTGTACCTGGATCTCTTCTTCCTGATATAGGAAGTTTCCTGCCATTAATACTTCAGTCTATAAACCATTCTCTACTTAATTTTGACACAAATCATTCAAACCTTTGTACAGTTACAGCACTTTGTGCTATTGATTTAAACCAGGGAATTGTGTAAGCAAAGCAAATGTGCCAACTTCAAGCTCAAACATTTGCCTTTTTCTGTAGAGTCCAGCAATCTCATGGGCTTTCTTCATTCCTTCCTCATTTTTTTTTCTTCTCTCTATATATTTCCATGTAACTAACCATCTAGGTAAGATTTTTATTTTTGACCAATATGTCATTTCATTTGTTTTTATGTTCAGTATTTGTTTGCTATTATTTCAATCTTTTAACCTTCAAGTCATTTATTTTTCATTTTGAATTCTCAATCATTAATTAAGCTTGAATATCAGTCCATTTTGCAGTTTGGTGATCTAATGAATATTTTCATGACATTCACATAAGCTCTCAGGTAGTTCACACATTTCCATCTCTTTGTGATTAGCCATTTGTTGCTTGTTTTCCCCATCTTACAGTGATTCTGGCATCATCTTGGACCCCTGTAATGGTTTGGCATCTGTATACTGAAGTAGACACTCATTCCAGGTTTTTCAGTCTTACTTTGGAAAATGTCTGTTGAAAGATCCTGAACAACCTGCCATAGTCTCTGGGCCCATGCCCAATACATCCACTGAAACAATAGGGAATTCTCTCATTCAAACACTGGACTGGCTGGCACAACACTGGACTGCAATCCCGCGGCTCTTGATGCAGGCGCAGATTAGAGAAGCACTCAAAGCCTATAGCTACTGAGGCTAAAACACCACTAAAATGTGCCTAAACTCCATTACTACCAAGCTCACTATAGTCAATCAGTAGTGTATAAGAGAATGAAGATCAATTCCATCTGGCAGGTGCTACATGTTTTTGCCTGATACTGGAGAAAATATTGTGGCACAAATCACAAGAAACAGTATCATTTCAGGGGCCAAAATATTCTGCCCAATAAAGGATTTCATTATCAGGCTTGGTTACTATTGGGGTCCTTAGTAAAATACATATGCTTATTTATCCATTTCATTCACTGTGATAATAGAATATCAAACTGTATAAACTGTATGAATACACTGCCTTTTTTTTTTTTTTTTTTTACATGTGGAGCCTTTTGAAGAGTGTTCCTTTGAACATTGGTGGAAAGCATTTAGTTGAATACTTCAGCTCTTTTGGTGATATACTTGCAGGTCAAGTCATCAAGTCATATAGTATTTCATGTTAGTTTACAGAGGAGGTAATTTCTACCATATCAGCATAATTCTATATTCCTAATAGTAATAGACAAGAATTATGATTTCTCCACGTACTTATCAACATGAAGAATGGATGTAATTTGTACTTGATTATGAAAAAAATAATATTGAGCATCTTTTAAAGTGAATGCCACTATGTGTATGTATATTGTAGAATTAAAATTAGATGTCTTTTACTTTATCCATTATTTAGTTCAGTCTCCATTGCTGCAAAAATTAGCAAGTCATATAGCTATTCTATACACTATGTCCTAATCCGATACCTATGTTTTTTTTTTTTTTTTGCCAACCTTGTTTATTGGTTTACTGTCTTTTCCTGCCTTTGTTGGTATGCATATGTGATCTTTGTGGGTCTAACCAGAGAAAAGTGGTTGATTTTAACAGATGTTACAAAGGCAATATGTTGGTTTAATCCTCATTCTACAAAATCTCGGTGAACATCAAGAGATTTTCCTATCAAGAGAGATGTGGACATTTCCAGGAACTTTTACAGAAAGTGTTAAGAATATTAACAACATAATGAGAGAATAGAATCTTTAGGACATCATTTGAGAATTTCCAGGAGCTAATACAACCCTCCATCTTTCTGGTTGTTTCCTGTTTGTTATTTAGTTGGTTGGTTGGTTTTGTTTTTTTGTTTGTTTGGTTTGGTTTTGGTTTTCCCCCAGCCAGTTGAGGATAGAGAAAATGATACACTAAAACCTCTCTGTGAAAACATTGCAACAATTAGACTGGAAGCTGGTAGAGAATGATCAGTTCATGTACATTGTATTATCCAGTTTTAACAACAGTCACTTATGTCCATTCCTTTAGTACCCAATGAGACATAAAGATGCTTAGAGAGTTATATAATCAGTGCTACAGCATTTCTTGGGAATGCTGGCAATGGAATGTGAACCAGAGCTCATTCACATTATAATCTGCTCTGAGGCTACTTCTCCCCTATGCACACCCAAAAAGGGGCATCATAGATTCTGAATCATGTAGATACTCTCAAATTAATTGCCCATAACTATTTATCCAAAATCAATATAATTATTTTTATCTTAGGCTACATGTACTGCATTTTATCTAGTTGTCTTTGAAAACTGGATTCATTAATGGGAAGGATTGGCAGATTTTACACTACAGCACTTAATTCCATGTTTAGTTTAATTTGATTTGAACTGAGCGTGAAATGCACCAAGCAAACAGGGAGGCTATGACTGTTAAACACATCAGCAGTGAAATGCACTGGTTCTTTTAGGAGCGAAGATTTTAGATAAGGGGTTGGTGATTTAGCTCAGTGGTAGAGTGCTTGTCTAGCAAGATCGATCCAGGGTTCGATCATCAGCTCTGAAAAATAAAAGAATTTAGATAGTATTTACTAAATGAGGTATGGGAAGAAATTCCAAAATTAGTTTTTATGGCAAGGTTTTACGTTTTTACAACCTAATAAAATGATACTCCATAAGAAATACTGAGGAGAGACTATATAATATTCAGGGAAATAATCCCTGTTAAGGCATACAGTTCAGATTTGGAAAAGGATTTCGGTGAGGAATTAAGCCAGAGTGAGAAAAGACCAGATTGTTGATTTATTTCATTTATACACAGAAAACCAATAGACAAAAAGATAACAGATACGAATCCTGAGGTCAGTTCTAATAGCATCATTGAAAACCACCTCAAAAGAATGCTGTTCAGAACAGAGGGACATGAGAATGGCAACATGACAGATTTAATATTGACTTTACCTTTTGTTACTGGAACTACCACGGGTAGAAAGGGAACAATTACTCAGGGAACCTTTAAAAATGAAGCAATTCAGCTTCAATCTGAGGGAATGACCAAGTTAACAATTCCTGTGATTGAAGAATGAGGAAAGTACTGCTTAAATTCTATGGATTCACTACAAAGCCTTGGGGTAAATAATGTGTAAGTGCCATGATTTTTTTGACTAAGTTATTTACTTTACATCCCTATCACACTTTTCCCTCCCTTCTTTGCTCCCAGTAGCTGCCTCTCACCTCCCCTCTCCACCATCCATCCCTCCTCAGAAAAAGGGAACCCACCAGCCTTGACATATCAAGTTGAAGTAAGATTAGGTGCATATTTTATTGAGGTTAGACAAGTCAGCTCAGTTAGGGAAAAGGAATCCAAAGGCAGGAAGTATAGCAAGAGATAGCCCCTACTTCCACTTTAGTGGTCCTACATGAAGATCCAGTTGCACAATTGTTATATACGCACAGAGGGCCTAGGTGCATCCCGTGGGGGATGCTGGACAGCAGTTCAGTCTCTATGAGGCCCTAAAGACCCAGATTATTTGATTCCGTAAATTTTCTTGTGGTGCCCTTGAACCCTCTGGCTCCTTCAATCCCTTCCCCCTCTCTTCCAAAGGATTCCCCAAGCTTCACTTAATGTTTTTTGTTTGTTTTATTTTTTGTTTTTTTTTGGATAAGGTCTCTCTTGTGTATCCTTGGTTATCCTGCAATCACTTTGTAGACCAGGTTGGCCTTGAACTCACAGAGATCCACCTGCCTCTGCCTCCCAAGTGCTGGGAATAAAGGCATGTGCCAACAGGTACAGCCACTCCACTTAATGTTTTAATGTGCGTCTCTGCAACAGTTTCCATCAGGTACTGCGTGAAGCCTCTGTGATGACAGTCCATGCTAGGCTCCCCTCTGCTTGTTTAGCAGACTAAGAGTATCAGGAAAGGGCTCCCTCTCATGGCTTGGGTCTCAAGCTTGGCAAGTTATTGGTTGACCCTTCTTTAAATTCTTATCCATCTTTTACCCTGCATATTTGTAGGCAGGAAAAATTATGGGGTCTAAGGTATTGTGGCTGAGCTAGTGTCCCAATCCACTCATTGGAAATCTTGCCTGGTTACAGGAGATGGCCAATTCAGGCTCTATATTCCCTTTGATATGAGTCTTAGCTAGGGTCACCCTCATGGGTTCCTGGGAGTTCACATGGTCCTAAGTTTCTAGTTTGTCCAGAGATGCCCGCCAATCCAACTGTCTTTCACAGTACTCTCTTCCTCCATTGTCCATCTCATCCCTCCTCTTTCCATCCCCAACCCCCCCCCCCACCCGGTCGCCCCTTCCCTCCAATCCCAATCCATTAATCCCTTCTCAGTGAGATTCAAGCATGCCCCCCTTGAGTCCTCCTTGTTACTTAGCTTCTTTGGTCTATGGTTTGTTGCATGGTTATCCTGTACTATATGACTAATATCCCTTATAAGAGAGTACATATCATGTATGTCTTTCTGAGTCTGAGTTTCCTCACGCCAGATGAGCTTTTATAGTTCCATCCATTTCCCTGCAAATTACATTATTTCCTTGTTTTTAATGTCTCAGGAATACTTCATTGAGTAAATTTACACATTCCTTATGCAGTCTTCATTTGAGAGACACCCCGTTTCCAGTTTCTGGGTATTAAGAATAAAGCTGTTATGAACATACATGAGCAAGTGTCCTTGTGATATGGTAGAGCATTTGGGGGATATATGCTCAGAAGTGGTATAGCAGAATATTGAGGTAAATCTATCCCCAATTTTCTGAGAAAACACCAAATTGGATTCCAAAGTGGTTGTGCAAGTTTGCACTCCCACAAGCAATGGAAGTGTTTCCCTTGCACTACATACTCACTAGCATGAATTGTCACTTGAATTTTTGATATTAGCCATTTTGGCAGATGTAAGATGGACTCTCAGAGTTGTTTGATTTGCATTTCCCAAATGACTAAGGATGGTGACCGTTTTTTTCAGTGCTTCTCACCCATTACAGATTACTTTGTTGAGAATTATGTTTAGATCTGTTTATCATTTTTAACTGGGTTATTTGGTTTGTTGAGGTCTAGTTTCTTGAGTTCTTTATATATTTTGGATGTCAGTCCTCTGTCAGGCATGAAATGGGTGACAATATTTTTCCATACTTCAGGCTGCTGTTTTGTCCTTTTGATGGTGTCCTTTGCTTTACTGAGTCTTTGTAAGTATGAGTTTTGTTGTATTCATCTACATGAAGACATTCACATAGCTCAGCAACATTCATTGAATATGCTTATTTTCATTGTATAGTTTGGGCTTGTTTGTCAAAAATTTAGTGTCCATAGGTGTGTGTATTTACTTCTGGCTCTTTGATTTCATTGATCAATTTATTTTTATGTTATTACCATGCAGATTTTATTACTATTACTCTGTACTACACCTTGAAACCAGAGATGATGATACCTCCAGAGGTTTTATTGTAAATGACTGTTATCCTGGATTTTTTGCTTTTCCATATGAGATTGAGTATTTTTCTTTTAAGGTCTGTAAAGAACTGTGTTGGAATTTTAATGGGAAATTATGTTGAATCTGTACATTGCTTAAGATTGGATGGCAACACTTATTGTTAATCCTACTGATCTATGAGAGAGGGAGATCTTCTCATCTTCTGCTATCATCTTCAATTTCCTCCTTAAAGATTTCGTCTTTTCATACAGGTCTTTCACTTACTTGGTTAGAGTTATACCAAGATATTTTATATTTGTGTCTATTGTGAAGGGTGTTGTCTCACCAATTTTTTGCAGCCCATTTATTTATTATTATTTATAGGAGCGCTGATTTTTTTGAGTTAATTTTGTATCAAGCCACTTTGCTGAAGAATCAGCTGCAAGTGATTCTTGGTAGAATTTTTGGAGTCAATTGTCTATACCATAATATCACCTTTGAATATCAATATTTTTTACTTCTTCCTTTCCAATTTATATCCCCTTGATTTTCTTTAGTGTCTTACTGCTCTAGCTAAAAATTCAATTACTTTACTGAATATATATGGAGACAGTGGATAGCCTTGTCTCGACCCAGATTTTATTAGAGTTGATTTACATTTCTCTGCATTTAATTTGAATATTTGACATCGGTTTGCTATCTATTTCATTGTGTATAGGTATGTGGCTTGGACTCATGATCTCCCCAAGACTTAACATGAACGGTTGGTAGACTTTGTCAAAGGATTTTTCAGCATCTAATGAGGTGTTCATGTGGTTTTTCTTTCAGTTTGTTTATATAATGTATTACACTGAGGGATTTTCATGTGTTGAACCACCCATGCATCTCTGGGATGAAGCCTACTTGATCATGGTGGATGATGATTTTTGATGTGTCCTTGGATCTGATTTGCAAGTGTTTTATTGAGTATTTTTGTATCAATGTTCATAAGGGAGATTGGTCTGAAATTCTTTGTTGCGTCTTTGTATGGTTTAGGTATGAGGGTGACTGTTGCTTCACAATGAATTTTCAATGTTTCTTTTGTTTCTATTTTGTAGAATAATTTCAGGAGTATTGATATCAGCTGGTCTTTGTAGATCTGGTAAAATTCTGCACTAAAACCATCTGGCCTTGGGCTTTTTTTTTTTTTTCCTCTTTTGGTTGGGAGAATTTAAAGGTTGCTTCTATTTTCGTAGGGGTTATGGATCTATTAATATTGTTTATTATGCTTTGGTAAGTGGCATACACTATATGATTTAGATGAAAAACTTAATTTGTTTTAGTTTTTTGTCCTATACCTGAAAGTTCATTGTAGTGTTGAAGACCACATATATATCTTCAAATGTAGAAGATATTTATAATACTTGAACCTTTTATTATAACAAAATTTGCAAGGTATGAAGTGTTAATCAACATTTTTTTGTATGTGAAAATAAATTTTATATGAATATTTTTGCTGTTACTACCGGATATACAATAAAATTATTAAAAATCATTTAGCCTGAATATCAGTTTAACATAATTACAAAAATTTCTAGCCTGATTCCCACATGTTAACATAGCCAAATACTATGCCCTTATATATCATATGCCCATATATATCATATAGATCAACAGATCTATAATTGCTACAAGTTTGCTTGAATCAATGGAAAATAGTGAAACCCAAAATACAGTCAGTTTACCTAATTAATGACTGTTACTGTCATTTCTATTTATTTATACTATTGTCTACTGACCTTTTATTTCAACTTGGCATACTCTACCAATTTTTGTAGGCAGATCTTGTAACAGATGTCTACCACAAGTTTACATATCTGGAAAATTTCACTTTCCTCATGTTTACAAAACAGGTCTTGCCAGACTTGTTTACATTTTTTGTCTTAGCACTTTTAATATACTCATGTCTTGTATATTATTTCTAAATAGAAATCATCTGTCATAGCCAGAGGTGATGGTGCACACCTTTAACCCCAACACTTGGGAGGCAAAAGCAGAGTGAATCTCTGAGTTTCAGGCCTGCTTGTCTACAAATCCAGTTCCACGACAACAAAGGCAAAAAAAAAAAAAAAAAAATCCTTGAAAAATCACCACCCCCCCAAAAAAAACACCAGTCATAAATTATATCATATATAATTATATATGATATATAATCATAATTACAAAGAATATCTGAATGGAACAAATAGCTTCTCATACTCTTCTCACAATCGTGCTTTAGTTATCAGTATTTTGACACAAAATACATGCTTTCTGCTTGGAGTTACTAAATTTCTTATTGAGGCAGGGTCTAACGTAGCCTGGGTTGCCCATGAACGTAATACATAATCAAAGAAGATCTTAAACTTCAACCCTACTCTTTCAGATTACAGGAATGGGCCACCAACTTTTCAATTTATAATTCATACTTTAAAAAGCTTTAGGAAGATTCTAGGAGTTCTTTAAATGTATTGGTTATCTTACCAAGAACTCCAACTGTGTACATCTATACAATGAATGTTGTTTCTCATGCCTTTAGCCGTTTTCTTCCACTGCTTGCTGCTCATACACATTCTTCTAAACTGAGCTATCAAGTTTGCTGATCTTCCTTCTGCTGCCTCAAAGCTACACTGTTACCTTCAATGAAGTCTCTAATTGAAATTTCCCTTATAATTTCTTTGATGCATTACTGGTGTGAGTACATGCTTGCACACACGATTTTTGAGACATGATCTCCTTACATAGCTATGGCTGTCCTGTTACTATGTAGACTTGGCTAGCCTCAAACTCTCAGATGTGTCCCTGCCTCTACCTCCCCAATACTCAGAATAAAGCTATTAGCCACAATGCCCTGCTAGTGCATCATTCCTATATATTTCAGAATTTACATTTCTGATATGATTTGTTGAACCATTCCATTACTATATTCCATTTAGGAAATGTAATGATTTAATATTTTATTGTTCTTGTTTTGGGGGTATTTTTTTTTAGTTATGTTTTATTTTTAGCTTTAATTTTTGGAGACAGGGTCATAATATGCAGTGCAGGCTTGCCTGGAAGACACAGTCCTTTTTACCTCAGCTTTCTGAGTATGTAATTCTAGGTATAAAACACAAGATTGATATGAAACATTAATACTAAATTTGTGGCTTAATATATAGCTCTTCTTATATTTCCAGGTGTAGCAGAGAAAAAATACATATTCTACAACATCTAGGCACAGTAGTCTTAATTTTTAGGTCCAATTTAACCTATAATATTGAAGGCTTTTATTGTTTATTAGTCATACTTTTCTACCCATTATTGAAAGTAAGATATTATATGTATTATCATGGAACTGTCCTTTTCCCCTTTCAATTTTGTTAATGTTTTATATATTTTGGAGTTTTGATATTTACAGTATTACAAATACTGTTATGTTGCCTTGTCAACTGACTACTTTATTCCCCACGTAATACCCCTTGTCCCCTCTAGGAATCTCATTTTCAAAAAAACTCTCTATCCTCATCCCCAAATCTGACTATAGATCTCTAACTCCCTGTCCTCAATTTGTGTTACCTTTGCATATAGAGATTTTTTTCTATTATTGCACTGTGTGTAAGTTTCTACTTATTTCTACCCTTTTAATGCATTTACATTTAAGATGACCATTGACTAAGAAACATTTGCTTTCAAGTTTGGCTTTTGTTCTACACACACACACACACACACACACACACACACACACACACACACACATCCTGTCATTTCTTCCAATACAATCAGTGATGTTCAACCAGAGGGGTGCAGGTGGGTAGTATCACATTTTGGTTCTGTGTGTGTGTGTGTGTGTGTGTGTGTATTCTGCAGTATTCTTTATGGGAACCATAGGGCATTATATGAATTCTTCTTAATATGAGTATCTTCCATTGAGGTATTGCATAATGGTTAAATTAAAACATCAAATTATCTAGTATAACTTAAGCATTTAGGAATTAGTAATTCAAATTCCTATCTTTGCTTTCCTATACCTTTTCCGTGCTGATATTCTAAGAAGCATGACAAAAAAAGGTACAAAACGATCCATGAAAACAGCTAAGTTATAGGACTATGAATGTACAATCACCAAACATAATGAAATAAACTATAAATGAAGAGAAAAGATAGGCAAAGTACAGTACACAAAAGTATTTGGGATCACTGAACATTACCGAAGTGATCCTTCTGCTTTAACTAATTTTTTCATATGGCTTATACATGAAGTGACACTGTGATTCAAAAGCATATGAGCTATAAAGGACTTGGAATCCTTTTAAGTTCAAATTAGATTCATAAATTTAAATTCGAGCTGATGGCAAATAAATTGCTTAAGGCTGCATAGATTCTACTTTATTTCACAGTACCACAGATCGCATCTTTATAAAATGCACATATAACATTGACTTTTGTTAATGTCTAAAATCCTATGGGAAAAAAAGCTGGATTTACTAACTAAAATTGCACTAAGTTTTGTTTTAAGTATTAAGATTAACCCATTATGATTACAACTTGAGATGAGCCTTAATTGCTACTTTTTTTTTAAACAGGGTCTCATTGAATAGCCCTGGCTGGACTTAAACTCAGAGATCCTCCTGCCTCTGCCTACCTACTGCTGAGATTAAAGGAGTAAGCCAACTATATCCAGATTTTTTTTTTTTTAAACAAAAACATAGATTGAGTAGTAATGAGTTCTCATTTTACTCCCATTTCTGCAGAAACTTCCCTGGATGTAAAACATCAGTGTTAATTTTCACATTCTCTTCCTCCACCCTTCTCTCTTTTCCTCTCAGTTTCTGTGAATTCATCTTCCTCTTTACTTTTCACATCTAAAATTAGTAAGTTAGCCAAAAATTTAATTGTAGACATGACTATGAGTTTCTTCTCTTTTGTTACTTTCAAGACTCTGCCTCTTTTTATAAGTCTGATTATAATGTGGCTTGATACTCTATAGGGTTTACCCTATACAGGATATCTTATAAATGTAAATTTATGCCTCAAAAATTGACGTGTTCCAGCCATTACTCCTTGAAATTTTTTTCTAGATATTCTATATTCATTAATTGTATACTACAATTATAAATCACACACATTTTTTTACCTCTTGCTCCTTTCCATCCCTGACTCAATTTTAAAGGTCATGTATTCACTTCATTCTTTGACCAGCTTGGATTTACTTTTCAACATTATAGTGATAATTTAAAGTTGCGACTTTATTTTTCAGGTCCATTGCTTTGTTTGGTTCCCTTTTTCAAAATTTGTACTTTGATATTTTTACTGGCTTTATGTAGGTTTTCTCACTCCCTTTATTGTTTTCCTCTTGTTCTTTTACCATACCTAAGGCAGTTTAGATCTGTAAGTCCCAAATTTATACTTCTTTAGAGATAGTTTCTGCCAATTTACATTCTTCTCTTCAGTTTGCCATATTTTCCAGTTTGTGTGAAACTCTTTAGTTTTTTGTTTTGCAAACTGATATTTGAAAACACATCCATCATTCCCATTTTGGTTAGAGATATCTTATCAGCTTAAGTGAAACTCAGATCTTCTCATGGATATTTCTGGGCATGAATTTTTCAATTTTCTTGATGGGACCATATAAAAACCTACTCTTTAATGTCCTCTGTTGTCTTTCCCAAGGTTTCCCTGGTTCTAGAGAAGCAATGCTGTTTTCTCAACCAGTCACACCACACTCTCCTCTCTTTATTCTGATTTAGTTAATACAGAAAACATTCCTTTAAGCAGCCCTCAGAAATGTTCATTCTCTCTTAGAGAAGTTTGTTTGGAAATACAAGTAAAATCATAAAATCATTTTAAAAGTGAGTTTTTCTTTGTAGAGCCCCCAAAAGGCTGGCTATTTTTTCCAGTTTTTGATCATTTCACAAGAGACCATTTATTTTTTCCTCACAACTATTAAGGGCCTTGTGCACCCTAGGCTAGTGCTGTATTAGTGAACTATATCCTGACAAGTCCTACTAAGACTGGTTTTACTGTTCAGAATATGTTCTATTTTGGCAAATGCTCAAAATGCAAATCAAAAAAAAGTACATTTCAGTGTCATGTAAAATGGCCACAAAACAGTTAAGGTATTTAGCAATGATGTTCAACTTACTAAATATTCTACAGCTTTACTGTTATCCTACCTATGACCCCAACAGGTATTTAAGATTTGTATTATTAATTATAGATATGCCTTTTTCCTTTTACTGCAGTTACATAAGGTCTTGCTTCCAGTAATCTAGCCCTCCTAAGAAAACAGACATGTCTGTCTTCCAGTTACATAACTCCTTAGTTATTAACTTATTTGTTTCAAAGCATATTTCTGTTAACACAATTCAGCATTTTTAGCAACCTCTTAAGATGTTTTTGTATCCATCCTTTTAAAAACCCTGTCACTTTCATATGTACTTATTCTTATATATTGCATATTATTTTTTTAAAAAATCAAATTGAAATTTTGTTTTCAATGCAGTTTATATTATAGCTAAGTTTTATCACTTTGCTACTCAGTTTGTTAGTAACATTAAGTTTTCCCTCTGTTCATGTTTTTGTTTCTATTGAGCATTGTATTAGTTTTTTTTTTTTTTAATAATTTATTTTTTATTTCTTCAAGTTACATCTCAATCACAATCCCCTCCCTACTCCCCCCTCCAGTCCCACCCTTCCACCCTCCTCCCCCTCAGCCCCACCATCCTCTTCCCTTCTTTTTTTTTTTTTTTTTTTAGTTTAAGGTATTTATTGTTCCCCCCAACCGCTCTCCCTTTCAGTCCAAATAATGGTTCTTTTTCTTATAACTATAAATACAATACAAAACAACAGAAATAAATAGGCCACGATTATAAGAGTTATATGGCTTAGCATACATTCCCAATGTCCAGTCCATATC